>CM038682.1:377518720-377727577 GCA_021605205.1 Aegilops longissima | reverse complement strand
ATCCAAAAGCGCGAGCTCTTTGCGAATTAAGCGGCAATTTGTACCACTTCATAACCGCAACAAAGCAGCTCTGCGACGCGCGCACGATCCACGTGAACACTTGAATAAGAAAGCCGGTGCCAGGTCCATTTATGGATCCAAAGGACGCACCCGGCGAGGACTATGGTCACCAAAACGACACGCCTAATCGAATACCAGTCCGGAATAAACACCGGACACAACAACAGCCGACGGCGGCATGCCAAAGCACGCCCAGATACGAGGGGCTGCTCACCCTTGTGCTTTACCGATGAAATCTTCGACCATGAATTTCCACAGGGCTTTAAACCTGTGGAACATAGAGGCATAAGATTTAAACGACAGACCGAAGTGTCTGGATCGAGGATTTTATCCTGCACATACATATGGCTCGTGGGGATGACCTGCGCCATCAAATACCTCCCCTCAAATCAAGGGACCAGCTCGGCACCTGGTTGAAAAGCCTCCCCAAAAATTCAATTGGGAGCTGGGAGGAACTCGAGGACGCTTTCAGGGCCAATTTCAAAGGGACCTATGTCCGTCCTCACGGATGATGACGACTTAAGTCACATATTCCAACAGCCCGGAGAATCACTTTTGCAAGTTTTGGAGCAGATTCCTCACTAAGAAGAATCAAATTGTTGATGTCCGGATGTGAAGCCTTAGCGGCATTCAAACACAACATCCGGTGACGAGTGGCTCGCTGCACACCTCGCCAAGAAAAGCCAAGGACAATGGAAGCCCTAATAAGTTTTATGACCCGCTTTTGCGGGAGAAGATAACTAGCTAGCCCGTAAAGGCACCAGCGACCCCAAAGACATCCGAAATAAGGGATGGCAACGGGAAAGCCACGTCATAAAAACAAACGCCAAAACAAGGAAGAGAGTCCGGATAACCACGATGGTTAATGCCGATTCAGGGGGCTCTCGACCTAATCAGCAAAATAAGCCATCTAAAGGCAGCAAAGAGGGACCGTCCTGGTGCGAATAGAGTCCTAGACAGACTATGCCAAATTCATGGCACCCACGACAAACCTGCAAAACCACACGCCGACGATAGTCTTTGGGTCTTCAAGAAGGCGGCAAATTAAATGCCAAACACAAGGGAAGGAAACACCAAATGAAGACGAGGATGAACCTCGCCAATTAACACCGAACGAGAGAAAAATTCTGCCAGAGGTTAAAATAGTGAACATGATCCACGCGACTCACACATCCATGAGGAGGCACGAACGCAGCAAGATAGAGCGGCGCTTCGATATAGAGCCCATCGTACTCACACCTAACCACTAGATGCCTTATCCGATCACTTTCGATAACTTCGGACTGACCGAACCAAGATTGGTAGCGGAGAATCAAAGGCCTTAGTGCTTGACCCAATAATCGGCGGATACCATCTCACCCGCGTCCTTATGAACGGCGGCGCATCTCAATTTAATATATGAGGACATCGTCCGCGAGGATGAGGATAGACCCATCGAGAATTAACCAAAAGCAACACCACCTTTGAAGGGGTGATACCGAGCGTTGAAGCCCATAGCGAGGCTCCCGCCTTTGGAGGTAACATTCGCTCTCCGAGCAACTCGAAGCGAAGAACTACTCTTCATCATCGCACCCTTCCAGCGACTATCACGCGTTGCTCGGAAGAACGGCCTTCGCCCGCTTCAGCGCATTGCCGCACTATGGCTACCTTTACATATAAGATACACGTTCCACGTGGCGTCATCACCGTTAGCGAGAATAACAGCGCTAAATCACGCAGAGGAACACGCGACAGCCCTCGCGGCCGGGCTATAAGCGACCTCCAACATCAAAAAAATATGACCGGTCGTTAAGACCGGGGACCGCAGTTGAAACGAGTCCGGTAGCCCAGATCGAACGAGGGCACGTATATGTAATCCTATAGTGGACACCATGGGCTATAAATACTTAATACAGCCCCACACTTGGCTCAACCTTATGGGCAGGCCAACATCTTACACTTTATCATCCATCACATACTTACGTTGTACTCTCCCTGAGTTTTCCTTTTCCCGAGACAACGTTCGTGATGCCCTTCGAGATACAAAGACAGCCGGAGACAAAGGCGCAGAGCGTGCAGCGGGCCCGTTCAACAGGTTTCTTTTTAGATTAAGCCCTGTGTAAACCTTTTCTATTGCCTCTTGTTGTTTAACTATCCCATGGGTTCCATACCCACGAGAGGATACTGCCGTTTTGGCATCTCGCCACGGGCAGATTAACGCATGCGTGCACAAAACACGGGGTTTATAATGAATGGGCATTCTTGAACCCATCGACTATTATAAAGTCCGAATACCTTGAGTGTTAAAGGCGTCCACGAGTTTGGCCTTATATGCATCAGCTCGAATCATGTCTTTGGTCAAATGTTGGGTTTGCACGGCTCACAGGATTGCCACCTTACGTTCCGTTATTATCGGCTAAGGTGGCCAAGGAGAACTCTCTGCGATTGTGCCCTGGTTATTCGGATTTAGTACCTCGGTGGTAAAAGCCAAAAACTGATTGTCATGATACAGCGGTAGACTGTTCAACCACTCGAAAACTTATCGAAATCTTTAGGATCCCTCCGCATTAACGAATGACCATTTCACGGTCATGTACACACGCCCTTATTCCGGATACCTTGAAGGTACCGGGGCTACATAGTAGCCCCAACATTAATTCCCATGGCTAGCGAAAGTGTTACAGCTATATAGTCCGGTTGCCTAGTTAAATGCGTATCGATCACCTCCTTAATGGACCAAGGCGTTGGATCAAGTGTGATTATGCATATTTTTCGCGAACACCCCGCATTACTGCGTGGGGGCTGAAATAACGGCTGCTATCTTTGAATTACACATTCATATATGTAAGCGGCGCACAGGGGACACAATAATACTTTCGGGCAAAAATATAAATATAAGCCTTATAACCAAAATAACATTGTTCTTCTGATGATTGATTCATCCTCGAATAAGACATTCTTGAGCACTCGCCTCTATTAGGCGGGCACCTTCGTGACTGCACCAAGTAGTGCCCGGCGGATATTAGCCCCCGCGGATCTTGGAGTCGCTATAATATTGGCCAACATATCCGTCAATAGGCTTTAGCGCTGGCGAGAGCCATCCGTGCACCCTCTATGCCGCCCGAACTCCTCATGGCGTCCATTGAGAGCGGCCCCAAGGAATTGCTGCACCAAGCCAAAGTAATCTGTAAACTTAGGCCCTTTTCGGCCAAAGATGGTCTATCACGAACCGCATTGCAAGACCGGACAGCCTATGAAGCTCCTTCTGGCAGCCATCTTGTCACTTAACGGCAGCGGGCGAGTGGGAGCATTGAATTGCGACCAAAAGAACTTGGCAGCGCCAGCCGTACTCTTCGCCAAATCTGCATACGTGTCCGCAGGACTCCAGCGACCATCCAGGGGAGCGTACTTTGGATCAAAAAACTTCGTCTGTAGCAAGTAGGAACCTCCAGCCACGATTTCCTTGGTCCGTATTTCCTGAGCTCAGTCCATATTTCCTTGGTGGCATTGCGTGCCTTGTCCAGCTTGGCCAAGTTATCCTTATGCTCCTTTTTAAGGAGCTCATACCGGTCAGCGGCATTTTTTAACTCAACAACCATTTCGGATATCTTTTCCTTGCTTCAGCGATGAGCAGCCTGTTCGGCTCTCAGTTCCTCGGCCGCCTTTAGGGCAGCCGCATTGCTAACCCAAGCTTGTTCCTTGGCTTGGACAAGTTCTGCCCTCGGGGCCTCCACGGCGGCACCATCTGCGGTCAGACATATTACATTAATATCATGCCGCCTCCATATTTTCCTATACAAAGGAAGGCAGAGCACATACATTGTGATTTGTCCAGCCGCTCGTTCACCAACGTGATATCGGCATCAATCGATCCAATCTGCCTGGTTAGTTCGGCAACTTCAACGGACTAGTCGGCGGCTGGACCCACAGGTACCTGCAAGTGTTTACAGCGCAATCATTGATTTATGATCCCCCGTTTGCCGCCTAGGGTGGGCAACCAGAGTCTCAGGGGCTACTATCTATATGGAGCACACCTAACGTGTGCCTCACAGCCAAAAACAGTGTATTCTTCACTACATACCTCAAAGCCTCTGAGCAGACTTGTCAATGCTTCATTCAAACCGCTTGTAGCGGAGGAAATCTTCTGAGCACGGCGCTCATTAATGGCGGTGCTCCTCCGAACGCCTTGCTCGCTCCAGTAAACCCGTCGATCGTCGGCGGACATCAAACTGTCGGGACCCTTCCTATCGCCCTCGCGGGAGCCAAGCGCTCGAGCTCGGGCGGTGGCGCGATGGCTTCCGGCTTGGCAGATCCGGACTCCTCCGTGGCGACACCTCGGTGTCGCCCGCTTCATGAGCGGAGAGTGCGTGGGGTCTCGCTCTCCATCATCTCGGGAGGAAGATCCCCGAGAGCGAACTCTGTTGAGAAGGGCTGCTAGCGGACTTGTGAAAGCGAATCCTGGTTATTGATCTAGAAGGAGCGCAGCATCTTGAAATAAAATTAACTTACAGCTTGGTGGAGGCTGGCCCGTTGGTGGAGCCGATGCGGTGAGGGTGCCCGTCGAGGCAGAGCCCAGTGTTATTTTTTCCTGGTTTGGGCATCTCCGCCTCCAAATCTTGGAGGCCCTCTTCTTCAGCAGGAGGAGGCCCTAGCCCCCTTCCGATTATCCTCCTTAGGGGAAACAATAATTCCCAGTTCGGATGCATAGTGTGTGGAGTTAAACTTCTTGTTCTTCCCTTGTCTTTCCCCGAGGGCATTCTGCTGAGTACCGGTCAAGCATCTTGGCCATGGTGGGACGAGCGAGCCTTGGGAAGTGGCGCCGGACACCTGATTCTCTCCGCCTTGTTGAGCCATTCCACAGCCACGGGTGATTTTCAGGATAAACAATTCGACAAATACAAAACACGGTTATGCGGTATCAAGTTTACTTACTTGGGTATATAGGCGATTGCAGCTTAGGCCGCATCCTCGGTGGTGTCCGGACACTTTACTTTCGGTCCGAAGAATAATCTGCACATCCCTTGAGCTTTAGGCGAAGAAGTGCTAACAGTCCGCGGACCCTCTGGTTGAACTCCCACATCCGGAGGCGGCGTTAGCACGGCAACATCCGTCGGATTAACATCACTTGCATTATGCTAACAAGGTTAATGTCCCTCTCAAGAAGCTCTCGGATCGGCTCTGCGGGTGGTACATCACTGCGGGGGCTAATTCCGTCCCGTCGGTCCAGGCGCCCGATTCTGACGGAGGGCCCAGCGAGACTGGGAGCAGCCACCACTTTGTGCCTCGAGGAGCCGTGACATAAAACCACCTCCGTTGCCATACATCGGATACTTCTGGGAAAGAACCCTCTGACCATGTGGCATCAGCGTTCCTGCTTATTACAGCACCTCCGCACTCCGCGTGTCGCCCCTCGATCATCTTCGGCTTCACATTGAAGGTCTTGAGCCATAAGCCAAAGTGTGGTGTGACGTGGAGGAAGGCCTCGCACACTATAATGAACGACAAGATGTGGAGGATAGCGTCTGGAGCCAGATCATGAAAATCCAGCCCATAATAGAACATGAGCCCCCTCACAAAGGGATCGAGGGTGAAGCCCAAGCCGCGGAGAAAGTGCGGGGAAAAAACGACGCACTCATTAGGCTCCGGTGTGGGGATGACCTGCCACAGGGCAGGAAGCGGTGTTGGATGTCGGCGGTCAGGTATCCGACCTCCACAGAGCTTATAATGTCGTCCTCTTGAATTGAGGAGGCCATAAGTGGCCTTGAGGGCGGATTCGGACATGTTGGAGGATCAGGGGGGGTGAAGCTTGGGTTTCGTGTGTTAGAACTCGAGATGTGAGGAGGCGCGAGGAAGGTGGAACAGAGGTATAGGCCTCGGCCCTTTTTATAAACGGGATGAATATCAAGAGTCCTTGGTGTGGCCGTTTGAGGCTTATCTAAAAACACGCGGGGTAATACCAACGGCCGTCATTAAGTGCATAGCTCTCATATTAATGGAAAGTCCGTAATAAGAGGCGTGATCTACTGCCTCGGCGGGATGTGTCAATAAGACCGCCTCGTAACCACGAGTCGTTGTGGGGTAGAAAGCGCCGGTCCGCATTGGACCGAGCCCGCGATGCAAAGACACGGCGGCGAAGATTGCCCGGCGGATAGGGTTTATGCTACGTGAAGATCATCTTGCAGATCCGGACAGGGTCTACGTGTTCGATAATTACTTTGGAGTATTGGAAGAAGACCCGCCTGCAATGCGAAGACAATACGCGTGCGGACTCGCCGTCATTGAAGCCTGGTTGAGAGACTCTTGAGGAGTCCTGGATTAGGGGGTATCCGGACAGCCGGACTGTGTACAACGTCCGGACTATTGAAGCGTGAAGATACAAGACTCAAGACTTCGGCCCGTGTCCGGATGGGACTTTCCTTGGCGTGGAAGGCAAGCTTGGCGATCCGGATATTATATTTCCTTCCTTATGGCGACTCCATGTAAACCCTAGCCCTCTCCGGTGTCTATATAAACCAGAGAGGTTGGTCCTTAGAAGGCCGATCACAATTACAATCATACCATCATAGGCTAGCTCTTAGGGTTTAGCCTCTACGATCTCGTGGTAGATCTACTCTTGTACTACCCATATCATCAATATTAATCAAGCAGGAAGTAGGGTTTTACCTCCATCGAGAGGTCCCGAACCTGGGTAAACATATGTGTCCCTTGCTTCCTGTTACCATCAGCCTTGACGCACAGATCGGGACCCCCTACACGAGATCCGCCGGTTTTGACACCGACAGTCGGAGAACCCAGCCAGCACCTGGCTTCAGCTCCCGTTGAAGGAGTCCTGGACTAAGCAGTCCTTGGGCGTCCGGCCTGTTATCCATGGGCCAGACTGATGGGCCATGAAGACATGAAGACCGAAGACTGTACCCGTGTCCGGATTGGACTCTACTTGGCATGGAAGGCAAGCTTGGCAACCGACTATGTAGATTCCTTCTTATGTAATCGACTCTATGTAAACCCTAGATTGCACTGGTGTCTATATAAACCAGAAGGCGGAAAGGATATATTCATTACCATAGTCATACAGGCTAGGCTTCTAGGGTTTAGCCATTACGATCTTGTGGTAGATCAACTCTTGTAATACTCATATTCATCAAGATCAATCAAGCAGGAAGTAGGGTATTACCACCATAGAGAGGGCGAACACAGGTAAACATCGTGTCCCCGTCTCTTTTATTACCATCGATCCTAGGCCTTGGTTTGGGGCCCCCTACCCGAGATCCGCCGGTTTTGACTCTGACATTGGTGCTTTCATTGAGAGTTCCATTGTGTCGTCGATGAAAGGATCGATGGTTCGCCTTGTCCTTAAAGAAAACGTGACCTCCGGGGGAGCTCTGGCCCCAGGCCATACCCTCCGGTTGGGCGGCTTTACTATAATCGCTCGTTCGGCCGTTGAGCCGGCGATGACCTCTCGGGCCATCGAAAACCCCCTTCGCATCAACTCTGAGCATTCCAAGCAGATGGATCCGGCAAAGTTTTTGTCTTTGAACGAACTCCTAGATCGCATCGCCGCTTTAGGAATCGCCACAGACTACGATCGGATCGGGCCTAAAACCGATCAAGGAGAAATCAAGGCCCCGCCAATCACCCACCAGATTGCGGTAGTCGTGGAGCGGGACGTCTAGTCTTCTTCTATATCGAATACGGACTATGTTCGGATCGCCGTTCAGGAAGAGCCAGATACTCACTCGCGAAAGGATGCGACCAGCCTTCCCAACATAGCATCGGACGGCGATCCTAAACAATCAAAAGATATTCTGGAACCTGGACTGTTAAGCCCAGAAGGTCGTCAGACTCCGGATAATCGGCCAGGTCGGGGTTCGGATTTAATTCCACCCACCCACCCGGACATAGACGCTCTCATGAGCATAAAACAGCAGTCTCAGGAAAAGTTCCATCACTTCTGGGCCAGATTCCTCCTTGTCAAGGACAAGGTAAAGATTACCCGTGGCGAGGGCGCAATATCAGCGTTACGCAACAATTCTTGCAGACGAAGGAATCCTCAACGCCATCAATCGCGCGCGCATACTAACATTAGCTGACTTAGCAACCATAGTACAAAAGTACAGCGCGATGGAGAGCACCTGGAAAACTCAGGCAGCTCGCTGGGAACCGTTAGTCCCAACTCAACTCCCCCTATAGGCGAAAAGGGCGCACCCTCGTGGCACGCCCGATCCACCGATCAAGAAACACAAAACACGCTATGCGGCACGGCACCGTTGCGGAGGGTGGCTCGATGGCCCATGCAAAATACATACAACACGAATCTGTGGCAACCCACAGCCTTAGAGCATCTTTGGATACTCTGACGGTAGCCAAGGCGGCGAGGACATCCTTACCAAGGGCGACCTAGAGCGGCATCCCCGAAGGCGATAACTCAAAAGAGTATTGGCGGTCTTTGAGACATTACGCTTCAAACAACAAGCACAAAAGGGCACTTGCGAGCTGGCGAAGTCTGCCAAATTGCTGCAATAAACCCCTGGAACGACACGGCTATAACATTCAACACCGACGACGAACCAAAGTACAGAACAGTACAAACGCTAGCCGCGTTAGTCCTCAGCCCCATCGTGGATGGGTTTCGACTTACCAACGTCCTCATGGACGGTGGCAGCGGACTAAACCTCATTTATGAGGACACACTCCATAAAATGGAAATAGACAGGAGCCGCATTAAGCAAAGTAACACAACCTTCCGAGGAATTATTCCCAGTCGGGAGGCGCGATGCGCAGGCAAAATCACACTTGACGTAGTATTCAGCATGTCGGAGAACTATCGGTCCGAAGAAATAACTTTCCAAGTAGCCCCTTTCAACAGCGGATATCACGCCCTGTTGGGGCAAGATGCTTTTACACGCTTCCAGGCCATACCCCATTACGGGTATATGAAGCTCAAAATGCTCGGACCAAACGGTATAATCACTCTCGTCAGTGATCCGGACATAGCACTCCGCGCTGAAAACAAAACCGCATCCCTGGCCCTGGAGGCGCTATCCGAAGCCCTCGCGGCTGAAGAATTAACCGCACTACGCTCCACGGTGGACATGGGACGACGTGATCCTCGACAAACACCCTAAATCCGCCTCCTTCAAATCAGCAGAAGAAATAGTCAAATTCCAGGTCCACCCAACGGACCCCAAGAAGACAGCATCTATCGGAGCTCAATCGAACCCAACATTGACACCGCTCTGAAATTCCTGCTGGCGAAAATGGAACATATTACGCTTTGGCACCCTTCAGATATGCCAGGGATCCCATGTGAGCTGGCCGAACATAGCCTCAGTATATTAAAGGGATTTAAACTGGTTAAGCAAACACTACGGCGCTTTTCCGAACCCAAGCGACAAGCCATGGGGGAGGAGCTGGCCAAACTTTTTTTTTGACAGAAAGACAGTAAGGGAACCCCCTACAGTATAATTGGTGCAACAACCCTAAATTGCAAGTACCATGCCTTGAACCTGGGAGAAATCAAACATCCGGACTGGCTGGCAAACCTGGTGATGGTACCAAAGAAGGACAAATCCTGGCGCCTGTGTGTCAATTTCAAAGACCTCAACAAGGCTTGCCCTAAGCATCCCTTCCCCCTCCCACGGATTGATCAAATCATCGACGCCACCGCAAGACACGACTCACTGTGTTTCCTCGATGCATACTCTGGATACCATCAAATCAAAATGAAGGAGTCCGATCAAGCCGCAACAGCATTTATCACCCCATATGGGCCATTCTGCTTCAACACCATGCCCCTTGGGCTCAAGAACACCGGCACCACATACCAACGCATGATTCAAACATGCCTGGAGAAACAGATCGGCAAAACGGTAGAAGCTTATGTCGATGACGTTGTCATCAAAACTAGGCACGTCGAAACACTAATAGACGACTTACGTATTACATTCGACAACCTCCGGGCGTATGACATTAAGCTCAACCCAGAAAAGTGTGTCTTCGGAGTCCCCGCTGGAAAACTGCTGGGCTTCATCGTTTCCAATAGAGGAATCGAAGGAAATCCAGCTAAAATCCGAGCTCTGTCACAGTTGGCTACACCAACAGACCTCAAACAGGTCCAGAAACTAGCTGGATGCGTGGCAGCGCTAAGCCGCTTTATCTCCAGACTAGGAGAAAAGGCACTACCACTCTATCGCCTCTTACAGCGCACTGATAACTTCGAATGGACAGACGCGGTGACTGCCGGGCTGGAGGAAATAAAGGCCCTCCTAGCAAGCAACCCAATCCTGGCCGCACCAAACACTGGCGAGCCCATGTTGTTATACATATCGGCAACACATCAGGTGGTGAGCGTCGAGCTCGTCGTCGAACGAGAACAGGATGGACACAAATTTCCGCTCCAAAAACCAGTATACTACATATCAACTGTCCTCACACCGTGCAAATCCTGGTACCTACACTACCAAAACATAGCATACGCGGTCTTCATGGCATCCCGCAAGCTACGACACTACTTCCAGGAGTGCTCAATCACGGTAGCTTCTGAGGTCCCACTCAATGACATAATAAACAACCGCGATGCCACTGGACGGATTGCCAAATGGGCCATAGAGCCACTTCCATTCGACATAACATACAAGCCACGTCGAGCCATCAAATCTCAAGTACTAGCTGACTTCATCGCCGAATGGACAGAGGCCGGACTCCCTAAAGAGTACGACACATATTCCAATTGGGTTATGTATTTTGACAGCTCCAAAATGCTGGCGGGGCTAGGAGCGGGAGTCGTGTTAACATCCCCCACTGGAGATGTCGTCCAGTATGTACTCCAGATACTATACACAGACTCCAACAATGCAGCCGAATACGAGGCCCTATTGCATGGTCTTCGGATGGCTGTAACCATGGGCATACAACACCTAGAAGTGCACGGGGATTCAAACCTCACAATATCTCAAATAAATGGAGACTTTGACGCCAAGGATCCAAAGATGGCAGCTTATCGTAATGTCGTCTTAAAAATATCGGCTCGGTTCGAAGGGCTCAAATTTCATCATGTCGCCAGGGAAAGCAATCAAGCAGCGGACGTCCTTGCTCGCATCGGCGCCAAGCGTGACCCTGTCCCACCCAACATTTTTCTGGAAAGGGTTTTCAAGCCATCCGTGGTATGGCAAGGGGAGGGCGGCAACAACAGTCCAGATCCGAACACAACGTAAAATACCAAACATACAGACAGTACCGGGGGGCTCGGCCACCGAAATAACACCGTCGGCCCATCTCATTATGGTAGTCATTGCCCCGAACCCTTCTTGGCCTACATTAATAGGAAGGAGCTTCCCGAAGACCAGAATGAGGCTCGCCGCATTGTCCGGCATTCGAAGGCCTACAAGGTTCACGACGGAGAGCTCTACAAGAAAAGTACTACCGGAGTACTTCAAAGATGTATCTCCGAGGAAGAGGGGCGGCAGCTTTTAGCGGAAATTCATGCTGGTCTCAGCGGACATCATGCCGTAGCTTGAGCCTTACTAGCAAGGCCTTTCGCACTGGGTTTTATTAGCTGACAGCCCGAGCAGACGCGCAGGACCTCGTCCAACACTGCGTCGGATGCCAACTCTTCACCAACCAAAGCCACATGCCCCCAGATGGTTTGCAAACTATCCCCATTACTTTACCTTTCACAGTCTGGGGACTGGATATGGTCGGACCTCTTAAAGGGGGAAGCCATAAGAAAAAATATTTGCCGGTCATGGTGGACAAATTCACTAAGTGGATAGAGGCTAAACCAGTCAAAACGGCTGAGTCCGGCCCGGTGATAGAATTCATATCCGGTGTTGTGCATCGTTATGGTGTCCCACACAGCATCATCACCGACAACGGCTCTAATTTCAGAGCCGACGAGGTAAAAACCTGGTGTACTAATCTCGGCATTAAACTCGATTACGCCTCTTTCTACCACCCGCAAACCAACGGTCAGGTTGAACGGGCCAATGGTCTTATTATGAGCGGCATCAAGCCCAGACTAGTGCGTTCTTTCACAGAATCAGACAAGCACTGGGTTGAGGAGCTCGACTCCGTACTCTGGGGGTTGCGGACCACGCCCAACCATACTACCGGATACACACCTTTCTTCATGGTGTATGGCGCAGAGGCTGTTTTGCCCTGCGATATTATTCATGACTCACCTCGAGTGCGTGTGTACGAAGAGAGAGAAGCCAAGCTAGATCGGCAGGACAGCCTTGATGCCCTGGAGGAGGGCCTTGACGTCGCAAAAGGCCCGTTCAGCCTTTTACTAACAGCGAGCTCGAAGATATCAAAGCGAAAATGCAGGGCCAAGACTTACAATGTTGGCGAACTTCGTTCTCGCTGCGGAGAATAAAAAGGACAAACTCAAGCCCAAATGGGAGGGTCCCTTCATAATTGACGAAGTTCTCACCGGAGGAGCGTACCGTCTTCGTGATGCATCAGACAATCGCCTCGAGCCGAACCCCTGGAATGCGGCCAGACTCCGAAGATTTTATGCCTAGCGCCGAACTCCTTGTTCGTCTCCTTCTCCCTTGTAGTTTCCATTATTTTTTCTCTCTTTTCCGATTACTTTTTTCCTTCCTCACCTTAAAGCTTTGGTACGGCTAGACCGCACACCCCTGACACATACATATTTAAACTATGTATGTCCATTATACTTGGGGGCTTCTTGGACAGAAGCTTTTTATTATTATTCCTCGAGCATCAAGCTCTTCACATACGAGTTCTTTCATATGTACCTTTTCTTCGCCACTATATGCATCGATATGACTTAAGTTTTGGCCAAGCTGGGTTGCCTGGCTCCTGTGCTTATGCTCTACGTTCCCTTTAGTTTGGCTAGGGCATAAAGGGAGCACCTCTGCGATTGTTACTGCCGGGTCATCCGGATGTGTACCTCAGACTGGGTGAAGCCGAAAGCCAGTGTTCTTAAGGGAATATTCGGTCGGTGAATTAAAGACGGTTTTGCAATTACTCCATTGCGAACCCCCAGAAGTTACATACACTGTGATTTTTCCATCACAATTCTGACATGTACATTAATACATGCACACCCAGGGAAAGAAACCCTTAACGAAACTATTCTCTCTGGAAGATGTTTCTTACAAGCTCAATGTAATATAACATAACTAGCAGAATACAACTTGTTTGTTCAAGCAACTATGACCCCTACGCCTAGTTTTCCAGGCATACCCCGGTCTATTCGGCCGCGAGGGTATTCGGAAAGACTCTGCACCCTCGGGTCCGGAGGTTGAAGCGAAAAGGTCTGCCATGACAAATGCTATACAATTCAGCTAGAATTACATAGGGTAAGGAAAGTACATAGTCACTTGGACTCAAAGACTTCCTCCTCTATACCGTCCAACAGGTGGTCCAACTTACAATCCTGTTGGGAATATTTCGCGGCCACCTCTACTTGGTCATATACTAAACTAACGGGAATTTCTTCCCCATTTGACCCTAGCGGCCCAACCCGGGCCATGTGATTAGGATCCAGCTTGGTATATCGCGTTTTCACCATGCCCCAGGCCTCTCGTGCACCCTCTCGGCAGGCCGATATCTTCCATAGTCGGATACGCCGCCGCGCTCCCTTGAATAGCTCTACAAGCTCTGCCATACTTCCTGGAGGGGAGGCGGATGGCCATAAGGCCTTGGCAACACTCTGCATGGCTAGCCGAGCATGCTCGTGCACTTGCGACAACCTTTGCAGCAGATCACTTGATGATCCAGACACCTCCTCTTCAGGACGGTCCGTCAATACGCCTGCAATCATAACTATATCAGTTCCATTTTTCGCCGAACTACTTTAAAAATAGTTTAGATACATACTGAATATGCCGCCCCGCAGCTTCTTGTTCTCCTTTACGGAATTGGCTAGCTAGGCCCGCACATCCTTCAACACTTCGCCCAGCTGGGTCTTGCAATCCTGGAGTTGGTTTTTCTCAACAATGACCTGCTTCAGCACATGTTCGCCCGTAGCATGTAGCCTTTTGGCTTCTTGTTCATTCACTTGCGCGAGTTCTTGAGTTCCACTGACAATTATGTCATGGTATAGGCAACACTGTTAGCATTAATGGCATTTAATCATATTTTCTCGATGGAGGAATATTACGGTGGCGCCTTCTTGGATTTCTCGGTTAATGGCGACAAAGATTAAGTCATGTCGACACCTTTTAGCTCTTGGGCTAACAGGACTCTCTTCTCCGTAAGAGCCTGGTTATACAACGATCCTCAAATCAGTTGTGCCAACTACTTTAAGTCTCGGGGGCTACTGGCATATGGTTATCATATTTTGGGCACAGTAAACTTACCTGCACATGCTGTTAAATGATGCTTTGTGGCTCTGCTAAGCCCGTTTCGAGCAGCTCGGATGTATGCGTCAGCCGAGCTGAAGGCATTGAATGCCTCTTCCGAGAACTCGGGGTCTCATAAAACCTACAGCGCCGATGGTTCATGGTTCTCTCTACCTCCGAGTTGGTAACGGACATATTTTCCGAACCCTCGGCCGAAGGATAGTCTGGCATTGCTCCCGTACCGGCTCCCGTTTCTCTGGCGGGGTCCAAATCCCGGTTGTTGGGAGTACGGCTGGCCGGACCCGCAGACATAGTCCGGCAGACCCTTTTCTTGGAACTAGACAAACGCACAAAGTCACAGTCGGGTGCGGCCGCTGGAAAACATATTTATGGATCCGTACCTCTTCGATGAAAGCCTGGTTGTGTCTTCACCAGCCTTCCTCTTTGAAGGCTGGCCAGGTGTGGGAGCCGATCTCCTCGGAATCGCCGAACGCCTCCTTTTTGGAGCACAAGACAGTACAGTGGGTAAGATAGAATAAGAGCACTCTTTTAGAGGAGGTGTCTCTTGATTACTTACGCACGAAACGGGAAGAAGGCTGGGTAGTCGGTGGTGATGGCCATACATGCCATCATAGCTCGTCTGATAAAACACTCCTCCGAGCACCACGAATATATCTGGATCCTCCTCAAACCCAGGATCAAGCTCCCGGTTGTGGTTCTCCGGCTGTGGGGCGGGACTATGAAGTCCTTCGATGAACTTGGCCGGTGCTGTCATAACAAACGGATTTGAAATTTATCAAAAGTAATCCGGAAGTAGAATGAGTGAAACAGAGGAGTTGAGGCTTACCCAGCTGAGGGGATCATACATAGAATACCCATCTATGCGCTTAATGGGAAGAAATTCCTCTTCCTCCCCTTTAAATAGCTCGGCCAATATCTTGGCCAGGGCGGCGGGGGTATCCGGACCTTTTCGGCCACAACGGGAGGCGTCATCCTCTCCATTATAGTGCCACATTGGCAGCCCTCTGTATTGAAGCGGCTGAACCCCTCGCACTATGGAGGTCGCCATTACCTCAATTATTGTGAGTCCGACTGAGCGAGCGTCTTTATCTTGCTCATGAGTTAACGAACTTCTGTGCTGTCACCCTCTTCAAGACTCCGGAGACGCTAACTGTGGCGTTTCTTCAGCGGAACACTTGCAAATTTAGGAAGACCCTTTCGAACTGGGTCGGGAAGCGCGACGTCCTCAATATAGAACCATTTGTAAGGCCATTCTTCAGATGCCTTCCTGGGCGTGCCGGACAGATATCCGGTATCGCCGATACGCCATAATTCGGCTCCGCCCACTTCAAATATTAACCCCTCATGATTGCGCGGGACAAGACAGAACAACTTCCTCCATATCTCAAAATGGGCCTCAATGCCCAGAAATAGTTCGCATAAGGCAACATAACCTGCGATGTGTAGAATAGAGGTAGGTGTGAAGTTGTGCAACTGGAGGCCATAATATTCCAGAAGCGCTCGGAGGAATGGATGGATTGGAAATCCGACGCCTGTTAGCAGGTAGGGGACGAAACACACCCGCTCTCCGTCGGATGGATTGGGGAAGCCCTCTGCCTGAGTCTCACCATTGAAGGAAGCTAGCCCTGCTCGAACAGGGACTAGATCTGCAGGAGGAAGAAATCCCTGCGTCTGCAGCTTCGTCAATTGGCTGTGGGACACAGAACAGCTCTCCCACCCAACTTTCTCTAGGCCGGAACGGGAGGAGGAGCTGGGAACGCTAGCCATGTTGGAATGGTTTCTCCTACCAGTCTCTGGGTATTTTTCTCTGCGGGGTGCCAAATGGATCTAGGATCCAATCTCTTTAAATAGGCGCTCTTCCTTGCCGGGGCGGGGTACAATTTGCAAAAAAATACCCTGACCTTCTGCATTTGCTCGACACGTGGAAGACAAAGTTATTTGTGTATGAAGCGAGGGGCGACATTGATCAACGGCCGAATACATTACTTGGAGGTCATCGGAGGAGGAACCTGCCTTGCAATGTCGAAGACAATTTGTGTGTCGAACACTTCGTTATTGAAGACTGGTTAGGGGCTCTTGAGGAGTCTGGACTAAGGGTCCTCGAGGCGTCCTACTGTTATCCATGGGCCGGACTGATGGGCCGTGAAGACATGAAGACCGAAGACTGTACCCATGTCCGGATTGGACTCTACTTGGCGTGGAAGGCAAGCTTGGCAACCGACTATGTAGATTCCTTCTTATGTAACCGACTCTATGTAAACCCTAGATTCCCCCGGTGTCTATAGAAACCAGAAGGGGTTAGTTTGGAAAGGATATATTCATTACCATAGTCATACAGGCTAGGATTCTAGGGTTTAGCCATTACGATCTCGTGGTAGATCAACTCTTGTAATACTCATATTCATCAAGATCAATCAAGCAGGAAGTAGGGTATTACCTCCATAGAGAGGGCCCGAACCTATGTAAACATCGTGTCCCCCGTCTCCTGTTACCATCGATCCTAGATGCATAGTTCGGGACCCCCTACCCGAGATCCACCGGTTTTGACACCGACACCCGTGCTTCTTCGCCGGTGAACTGTTGGCCACAGGTCCAGGCGGTCTCTGGCTGCAAGCGGACGGCTACTGCAGCAAGGCTTCGTGGGTCGCGGTGGAGGTCTCCGCCGCAGGCAACACAGCCTTGGCCCGCGGATGGCAGACATTTGCCCGCGTGCGCGGCCTGGGCAGGCGATGCACCCTCCACTTCAAGTACGACGGCAACGCGACCCTCTATGTGAGGGTGTTTGGGGAAGATGTTCGCCATGTCGGGTGTTGCCCTGAGGACAACGTCGACAGCGAGGTGCTCGACCTTGGCGACGGTCACAACAAGGGTGAAGGTGGGCTCGTCTTCGGTGCCGACCGCGGCTCGTCCAGCTACGGCGACTCTTCTTCTGGCGACAGCTCCAGCAGCGGCGACTATGACCAGCCGCCATGCCGCCGTGCCCGCTTGGAGGGCGGTAGCGGGTCGTCTCGTCGACGTGCCCCAGTGAAGCGCGAGGAGGGGTCGGGCTGAGTCCAGGAGAGTGCCAAGGGCCCACCCTCATGAACCTCTGCGGGGGCGCGTGCCGCTTTTTTTTGTTCTTTCCTTTCTTCCTGCATTAAGAAAGAAACAAGTATGGGGCCCTACAGGGGCGTGCAACGAACTGTGATTTCCAAGTTCTATGTTATGTTTATTATTCCTGTGTCGTGTTGCAGCATCAGCGTTTTATGTAGGCGTGTAGAGATAACTTAGCTTGACGTGTCAGAAGTAGCTTCCGCCTTGTGGGGCGCGCCTCTCCCAGTACCTGGTGAGACCTCCTTGCCATTGGCCTGGGAGGCGTCGAGGAATTGCGAAAATTTGTTAAGAAACTCTTATTCTTCCAAGCCCAGGTCGTAGGCGTGGCCGGCGCCATGACCCAGAGCTCCGCATCTCGGTACCCAAGGGGCACGGACTAAGGGAGGAGCACCAGCTTGCGAGCTCGAGTGAGGGTGCCTCGTGAAGAACAGAAAGAACGCTCACGGGTGCACCTATCCAGCCCCCTCATGAGGCATGTGAGGGAGAGTACGGGCCAAAACAAAGAACCGAGGGAATAACAGGGGAAAAGGCGATCGAGCCAAGACGACAAGAAACACCAGAATGCGAAATTCCATTAAAAAAAGGGGCAAGCCAACTACAGAAAGCAAATGAAAAGCCGCGTCCGGCACCTAGTCTAGTCTTCTCACCATCGTGGAGCTAAGTGCTGCCACTAGGACGTGGGAGGGAGCCCCCGAGGCCCGAGGGCGGCACTCCTGACTCTGGGGCGTGTACAGCCCCACTCATTATTACGTGAGAGTGTCACGAGCGAAGACCTTCACAAGCACGGGGCCTTGCTTCACAGGCGTTGGGCCTTGCTTCATGGGTAGAACTTCCAAAGGTGCTGGATGTTCCAGGCGTTCTGGATGGGGACCCCGTCCTGCGTCTCGGCGCCTGGCGCGGAACACAGGCGTGGTGACCCTAAACGGCCCCTCCCACATGGGCGAGAGCTTATGCAGCCCTTCCCGAGAGCACCGCCTTAGGGGCGAGTCGCCCACCTTGGCGTCTGGAGCGGATGTTGCGGCGATGATACGCCCAGCGCTTCTGGTATCTTGCCGCTCGAAGCGTGGCTTCGCGGCGGCGTTCCTCCCCCAGCACAAGGTCCATCCCCCGCATGGCGTCTTGCTGCGTCTCATCAAACGCCAGGACCCGCGCGAAGCGATGCTTGACCTCGTGAGGGAGAACCGCTTTTGCTCCATAGACGAGGAAGAACGGGGTCTCGCTTGTTGGCTTGGTGGTGGTGGTGCGGATGGACCACGACACAGACTGGAGCTCGTCATGCCAGCCCCTGCCGTAGGCCTCGAGCTTCTTCTTGAAGGTCCTGGTCTTGAGGCCTCTCAGGACCTCCGTGTTGGCGCGTTCGGCTTGACCATTGCTCCTGGGGTGTGCCACCGAAGCGTAGCAGATCTGCATTCCAAGGTTAGCACAATATTTCTTGAAGAGATTGCTAGTGAACTACGAGCCATTGTCGGTGATGATGCGATTGGGGACCCCAAACCGGCTCACGAGACCCTTGATGAACTTGACCGCAGATCCGGCCGGGATGGTGCGGACAGCTTCTACCTCTGCCATTTGGTGAACTTGTCGATGGCGATGTAGAGGTAGCGGTAGCCCCCAGGCACTCGAGGGAACGGTCCTAAGATATCCAGCCCCCAGACTGCGAATGGCCACAAGAGCGGGATGGTCTGGAGGCCCTGAGCTGGCTGATGGATCTGCTTGGCGTGGAATTGGCAGGCCTCGCAGGACTTCACCAGCTCGGTTGCGTCGTTGAGCGTCGTAGGCCAGTAGAACCCGCTACGAAACGCCTTAACGATGAGGGTTTGTGACGACGAGTGGTGCTCGCAGTCTCCGCCGTGTATGTCAGCTAGCAATTCGTTCCCCTGTTCCCTGGAGATGCATCGCAAGGAAACATCATTTGGCGCCTCCTGTATAACTCACCGTCCTGGATGCAATATGTTGTAGCCTGTCGGGCCACGCGCTCCGCGTCCTCCTCTTTCTCCGGCAGCGTCCCTTGCGTCAGGTATTCCTTGAACTCCTTGGTACAGCACCCCTCCTGAGGCTCGAGCGCCAGGAGAAGGCGCGCTCCCGAGGTCGGGCCGCAGGCCGGGGCTCCCGAGGCAGGTGGTTGGGGAGTTCCTCCCGAGGCGGCGCCAACCCTGAAAGCGGAGGTGCTGCCGAAGGATTGAAGAGCCTCTCCTCAAAGATGCCGGGCTCTTGGGGTTGTCGCTTGGATGCCCTTTTTGCGATGTCATCGGCCTCCTTGTTGGTGCCACGGGGCACGTGCTGCAACTCTAGACCCAGGAAATGCTTTTCCATTTTGTGTAACTCCGCGAGGTACGCCTCCATGTGCTCGTCCCTTGGCTCGTATACCTTGTTGGCGAAGTTGACGAGGAGCTGCGAGTCGCCCCTGATGGTGAGGCGCTTCACCCCCAGGGCCACCGCAGCCTTAAGGCCAGCGATGAGGCCTTCGTACTCCGCGATGTTGTTGGAGACCTTCTCGCCTTGCTGGAAGCAGAGCTGCACGGCGTAGTAGAGCTTGTCCTGAGTGGGTGAGATGAGCACTGCTCCAGCTCCCGCGCCCTGGCATGCAAACACGCCATCGAAATACATGACCGAGCCATCTGGTTCTTCACTTCCTGGCGAGAGGTATTGGTCCTAGCATGCTTCAAAACCCGGGGCGTCAGTCCATTCTACTACGAAGTCAGCGAGCACGGCTCCCTTGATGACCATGGTTGTGCTGAACTCTAGCTGGAATGCTTGTAGCTCGATGTTCCATTCGGCAACTCTTCCCGCAACGTTGGGGCTCCTGAGTACCCTCTCCAGCGGGTAGGGCGAGATGACCTTGATTGGGTGACCTTGGAAGTAGTGCCGCAGTTTATGCGAGGCCACCAAGAGCGCGAGCAAGAGCTTTTGAGGCATGGGGTACCGTGCCCTTGCATCCCGTAGTACCGTGCTGACGAAGTACACTGGGTGCTCGACGAGGGCGGGAGCGTCGACCGAGCCTGCGCTTGCCAGAGGTAGGGGTGTCTCCTGAGGTGATGGGACCCCAAGAGCCTGGTCGCCCACTGGGTCCTCTGCTAGCCCGCGAACGCCGCCTTGCTGGGCCTGGTCACTCGTTGGCGTTGCTGCAGCCTTTGCGGTGCCCTTCGGGTCCTGCATTGCCCCAGCTGGGGGCGCGGCATGGCGCGGCAGACCCTTGTCCTGGCGCTCTTCCCGAACCGCCACTAGAGCTGCACTAGGAGAGTAGGGAGTGGCGGCAAGGTAAAGCACCAGGGGCTCGAGACGGCGAGGCTCCACCATCATCGGAGGGCTGGTCAGGTGTCTCTTGAGGTCTTGAAATGCTCGGTCCGCCTCCGGGGTCCTTCTTCTTCATCAGCTTGAAGAATGGCAGGGCGCGCTCTCCCAGCTTGGAGATGAAGCACCCCAGCAAGGTCACGCATCCTGCAAGCTTCTGCATCTCCTTGAGAATTTGTGGCGGGCTCATGTCTTCTATCGCCTTGACCTTCTCCGGGTTAGCCTCGATCCCCCTGTGGGACACGAGGAAGCCCAGCAGCTTGCCAGAGGGGACACCAAACACGCACTTCTCTAGGTTTAGCCGCAGGTCTACCTGGCGCAGGCTTGCGGAGGTCTCCTCCAGGTCTTGAATCAAAGTTCTTTCCTCATGAGATGTTACCACAATGTCGTCGACATAGGCTTCAGCGTTCCTCCCGAGCTGCTGACCTAGGGCGATGTGCATCAGCCATTGGAAGGTCGCGCCTACGTTGCGCAGCCCGAACGGCATGAAAGTGTAGCAGTACACCCCACACGGGGTTAGGAAGGTCGTCTTTTCCACATCCTCCACTACCATCTTGATCTGGTGGTAGCCCAAGAACGCGTCCAGGAAACACAGCAAGTCACACTCGGTGGTGGAGTCAATGATCTGGTCGATGCGCGAAAGCAGGAACGGGTCTTGGGGACAGGCCTTGTTGAGGTTGGTGAAGTCGACACACATGCACTCCTTCCCGCCTTTCTTTGGTATGGCGGGGTTACGCCACCACTCGAGTACCGAACCTCGCGAATGACACCCGCTGCCTCCAGCTTGCGGGTTTCCTGGACGATGAAGGACCGCTTTTCTATGGACTGTCGCCGCGCCTTCTGCTTCACAGGGCGCACATTGGGGCACACCCTCAAGTGATGCTCGATCACCCCTCTTGGGACCCCTACCAGCTGCTTGGGTTCCCAGGCGAATACCTCCTTGTTTGCGTGCAAGAACTTCACCAATGCCTCCTCTTGATCCGGGTCGAGGTTGGCGCCTATGGTGAAGGTGGCTCCTGAGGACCCATCCTCCCCGACTAACACCTGCTTGGTTTCGGCCCGATCTTGAGTGAACAACTGCTTCTTCTTTGCTAGCGCGGCCTCCTTACCCCCAGGGGTGGCCTCGGTGGCTGGTCGCACTGTCGCGGTGGTTTTGAGGACAAACTTGAGCGCCGTCAAAGCCTCCTTGGTGTCTCCAACTATGGTGAGGACGTCCTTGCTCCCGGGCATCTTCATGAGGTTGTAGGCTGGATGGGTTGCCGCCATAAACTGAGCCAGAGTCGGGTATCCGAGGATGGCGTTGTATGGGAGGCCAATGCGGGCGATGTCGAAGTCGATCAGCTCAGTGCGGTAGTTGTCGCGAGTGCTGAAGATCACAAGAAGGCGGATCTGCCCCAAGGGGCTGGTGGAGCCGCCGCCGACCCCGGAGAAGGGCTTGCTGGGGCAGAGCCGTTCGAGTGGTACGTGAAGAAGGCTAAAAGCCTCCACATAGAGCACGTTGAGACTGGTGCCGCCGTCGATGAGTGTCTTGGTGACAGCTATGCTGCAGATAGTGGGCATGCAAAGCATCGGAAGCACGCCCGAGCCGACAGTGGTGATGGGGTGATCCCCCGAGTCGAAGGTGAGGTCGGCCTTGGGCACAGCCCAACCCGGGGGAGCTCCTTGCCGCATGGAAGCGGCGCCAATCTGGCGAAAGAACAGCTTGGTGTGACGGTCTGAGGGCGGTGCTTGCGAGCCGCCGAGGAGGGCCGCGACGGCAAGGCGCGCGCGGTGCATGGCCAGCAGCGAAAGAGGCAGCAGCAGCTCCTCCCAAGATGCCACTGAGGATCCTGGGAGAGCAAGTAGCCAGGCGCATGGCGCACCAGCGAGGGCCATGGGAAGCCAGTTGGCCATGACCTTGTCGTCGCCCCTAGCCTTCATGACGGCCCCTTCATACGCCAGCAGGAAGGCTGACGGGTCCGCCGTGCCATTGTAACACGGCAGCATCTCCCGCTTGAACTTGGGCAGCCACTGCACCCATCGCAAGGCGGGGGCAAACGCTCTGAGCCCCTGCTACCTCTTGAGCATGCGTTGGTTTTCCCTTGAAGAAGAAAGGGTGATGCAGCAAAGTAGCGTAAGTATTTCCCTCAGTTTTTGAGAACCAAGGTATCAATCCAGTAGGAGGCCACACGCAAGTCCCTCGTACATACATAAACAAATAAGAACCTTGCAACCAACGCGATAAAGGGGGTTGTCAATCCCTTCACGGCCACTTGCAAAAGTGAGATCTGATAGAGATGATAAGATAAACTTTTGGGTATTTTTACGATAAAGACTAAAAGTAAAGATTGCAAAATAAAAATAGATTGGAAACTTATATGATGGAAAATAGACCCGGGGGCCATAGGTTTCACTAGTGGCTTCTCTCAAGATAGCATAAGTATTACGGTGGGTGAACAAATTACTGTCGAGCAATTGATAGAAAAGTGCATAGTTATGAGAATATCTAGGCATGATCATGTATATAGGCATCACGTCCGCGACAAGTAGACCGACTCCTGCCTGCATCTACTACTATTACTCCACACATCGACCGCTATCCAGCATGCATCTAGAGTATTAAGTTCATAAGAACAGAGTAATGCATTAAGCAAGATGACATGATGTAGAGGGATAAACTCAAGCAATATGATGTAAACCCCATCTTTTTATCCTCGATGGCAACAATACAATACGTGTCATTTCCCCTTCTGTCACTAGGATCGAGCACCACATGATTGAACCCGAAGCTAAGCATTTCTTCCATTGCAAGAAAGATCAATCTAGTAGGCCAAACCAAACTAATAATTCGAAGAGACTTGCAAAGATAACCAATCATACATAAAAGAATTAAGAGGAGATTCAAATATTGTTCATAGATAATCTTTATCATAAACCCACAATTCATCGGATCTCGACAAACACACCGCAAAAAGAATTACATCGAATAGATCTCCAAGAAGATCGAGGAGAACTTTGTATTGAGATCCAAAGAGAGAGAAGAAGCCATCTAGCTAATAACTATGGACCCGAAGGTCTGAGGTAAACTACTCACACATCATCGGAGAGGCTATGGTGTTGATGTAGAAGCCCTCCGTGATCGATGCCCCCTCCGGTGGAGCGCCAGAAAAGGCCCTAAGATGGGATCTCATGGGTACAGAAGGTTGTGGCGGTGGAAATAGGGTTTCGTGGTGCTCCTGGATGTTTTCGGGGTACGTAGGTATATATAGGAGGAAGAAGTAGGTCGGTGGAGCTATGAGGGGCCCACAAGGGTGGGGGTGCGCCCAGGGGGGCAGGCGCGCCTCCCAGCCTCGTGGCCTCCTCGTTCATTTCTTGACGTCCACCCCAAGTCCTCTGGATCATGTTTGTTCCAAAAATAACTCTCCCGAAGATTTCATTCCGTTTGGACTCCGTATGATATTCCTTTTCTGCGAAACACTGAAATAGGCAAAAAAACAACAATTTGCACTGGGCCTTGGGTTAGTAGGTTAGTCCCAAAAGTAATATAAATGTGTATAACGAAGCCCATTGAACATCCAAAACAGATAATATAATAGCATGGAACAATAAAAAATATAGATACATTGGAGACGTATCAAGCATCCCCAAACTTAATTCCTGCTCGTCCTTGAGTAGGTAAATGATAAAAACAGAAGTTTTGATGTGGAATGCTACCTAGCATATTTCTCAATGTAATTTTCTTTATTGTGGCATGAATGTTCAGATCCGAAAGATTCAAGATAAAAGTTTAATATTGACATAAAAATAATAATACTTCAAGCATACTAACAAAGCAATCATGTCTTCTCAAAATAACATGGCCAGAGAAAGTTATCCCTACAAAATCATATAGTCTGGCTATCCTCTATCTTCATCACACAAAGTATTTAATCATGCACAACCCCGATGACAAGCAAAGCAATTGTTTCATACTTTTGATGTTCGCAAACTTTTTCAATCTTCATGCAATAAATGAGCGTGAGCCATGGACATAGCACTATATGTGGAATAGAATGGTGGTTGTGGAGAAGACAAAAAGGAGAAGATAGTCTCACATCAACTAGGCGTATCAATGGGCTATGGAGATGCCCATTAATAGATATCAATGTGAGTGAGTAGGGATTGCTATACATGGATGCACTAGAACTATAAGTGTATGGAAGCTCAACAAAAGAAACTAAGTGGGTGTGCATCTAACTCGCTTGTTCACGAAGATCTAGGCATTTTTGAGGAAGCCCATCATTGGAATATACAAGCCAAGTTCTATATTGTAAAATTCCCACTAGCATATGAATGTGACAACATAGGAGTCTCTTTATCATGAAGATCATGGTGCTACTTTGAAGCTCAAGTGTGGTAAAAGGATAGTAACATTGTCCCTTCTCTCTTTTTCCCTCATTTTTTTTATTTGGGCCTTTTCTCTTCTTCTTTTTTATGGCCTCTTTTTTTTTCTCTTTTTTTCTTGTCCGGAGTCTCATCCCGACTTGTGGGGGAATCATAGTCTCCATCATCCTTT
The DNA here is from genome assembly GCA_021605205.1 of Aegilops longissima. NCBI lineage: Eukaryota > Viridiplantae > Streptophyta > Magnoliopsida > Poales > Poaceae > Aegilops > Aegilops longissima. Next base: position 377,702,290 of record CM038682.1, on the reverse strand, counting down.
CCTCACTTGGGACAATGATCTAATAATGATGATCATCACACTTTTATTTACTTACAACTCAAAAAAATTACAAATCAATACTTAGAACAAAATATGACTCTATGTGAATGCCTCCGGCGGGGTACCGGGATATGCAATGAATCAAGAGTGACATGTATGAAAGAATTATGAAGGTGGCTTTGCCACAAATACGATGGCAACTACATGATCATGCAAAGCAATGTGACAATGATGGAGCGTGTCATAATAAATGGAACGGTGGAAAGTTGCATGGCAATATATCTTGGAATGGCTATGGAAATGCCACAATAGGTAGGTATGGTGGCTATTTTGAGGAAGGTGATGGTGGGTGCATGGTACCGGCAAAAGTTGTGCGATACTAGAGAGGCTAGCAAGGGTGGAAGGGTGAGAGTGCGTATAATCCATGGACTCAACATTAGTCATAAAGAACTCACATACTTATTGCAAAAATCTATTAGTTATCGAAAAGAAGTATTACGCGCATGCTCCTAGGGGGATAGATTGGTAGGAAAAGACCATCGCTCGTCCCCGACCGCCACTCATAAGGAAGACAATCAATAAATAAATCATGCTCTGACTTCATCACATAACAGTTCACCATACGTGCATGCTACGAGATCACAAACTTTAACACAAGTATTTCTCAAATTCTAAACTACTCAACTAGCATGGCTCTAATATCACCATCTTCATATCTCAAAACAATTATCAAGTATCAAACTTCTCATAGTATTCAATGCACTTATATGAAAAAAAATTATTATACCTATCTTGGATGCTCATCACTTTAGGACTAAAATTTTAACCAAAGCAAACTACCATGCTGTTCTAAAAGACTCTCAAAATAATATAAGTGAAGCATGAGAGATCAATAATTTCTATAAAATAAAACCACTGCCGTGCTCTAAAAGATATAAGTGAAGCACTAGAGCAAAATTTTCTAGCTCAAAAGATATAAGTGAAGCACATAGAGTATTCTAATAAACTCTGATTAATGTGTGTCTCTCCCAAAAGGTGTGTACAGAAAGTATGATTTTGGTGAACTAAAAAGCAAAGACTCAAATCACACAAGACGCTCCAAGCAAAACACATATCATGTGGTGAATAAAAATATAGCTCCAAGTAAAGTTACCGATGGACGAAGACAAAAGAGGGGATGCCTTCCGGGGCATCCCCAAGCTTAGGATTTTGGTTGTCCTTGGATATTACCTTCGGGTGCCTTGGTCATCCCCAAGATTAGGCTCTTTCCACTCCTTGTTCCATAATCCATCAAAAATCTTTACCCAAAACTTGAAAACTTCACAACACAAAACTCAACAGAAAATCTCATGAGCTCCGTTAGCGAAAGAAAAGAAAACACCACTTCAAGGTACTCTAATGAACTCATTATTTATTTATATTGGTGTTAAACCTACTGTATTCCAACTTCTCTATGGTTCATAACCTCCGATACTAGCCATAGATTCATCAAAATAAGCAAACAACACACGAAAAACAGAATCTGTCAAAAACAGAACGGTCTGTAGTAATCTGTATCTAACACAAACTTCTGGAACCCAGAAAAATCTACCAAAATAGGAAGACCTAGATAATTTGTTTCTTGATCTACTTAAATTGGAATCAGTATTTTATCACGTTTTGGTGATTTCTAACAATTCTTTTCGTGAGCAGAAAGTTTATGACTTTTTCAGCAAGATCAAATAACTATCATCCAAGAAGATCCTATAGGTTTTACTTGGCACAAACACTAAATAAAACATAAAACACATCTAAACAGAGGCTATATCAATTATTTATTACTAAACAGAACCAAAGATAAAGAAACAAAAATAAAATTGGGTTACCTCCCAACAAGCGCTATCGTTTAACGCCCCTAGCTAGGCATAAAGGCAAGGATAGATCTAGGTATTATCATGTTTGGTATGCAATCCATAAGTAGCTCTCATGATAGATTAATAAGGTAATTTAATTTTGTTTCTAGGAAAGTGTTCCATGCCTTTCCTTAGGGAAATTGGAATCTAATATTCCCTTCTTTCATGTCAATAATTGCACCAATCGTTCTAAGGAAAGTTCTACCAAGAATAATAGGACATGAAGGATTGCAATCTATATCAAGAACAATGAAATCTACTGGCACATAATTCCTATTTGCAACAATAAGAATATCATTAATCCTTCCAATAGGTTTTTAATGGTGTAATCCGCGAGGTGCAAGTTTAAAGAACAATCATCAAATTCACGGAAACCTAACATATCACACAAAGTTTTTGGAATCGTGGAAACACTAGCACCCAAATGACACAAAGCATAGCATTCATGATCTTTAATTTTAATTTTAATAGTAGGTTCCCACTCATCATAAAGTTTTCTAGGGATAGAAAATTCCAATTCAAGCTTTTCTTCATAAGATTGCATTAAAGCATCAACGATATGTTTGGTAAAAGCCTTATTTTGACTATAAGCATGCGGAGAATTTAGCACGGATTGCAACAAGAAAATACAATCTATTAAAGAACAATTACCATAATTAAATTCCTTGAAATCCAAAATAGTGGGTTCATTGCTATGTAAAGTTTTGACCTCTTCAATCCCACTTTTACCAATTTTTGCATCAAGATCTAGAAACTCCGAATTATTGGGATGCCTTTTAACTAAAGTTGACTCATCTCCAGTCCCAGCATTATCAATATTCATATTGCAAAGCAAAGATTTAATAGGGGACACATCAATTACTTTTAGATCTTCATCCTTATTATCATGAAAACTAGAAGAACACGCTTTCATAAAGCAATCTTTCTTAGCATGCATCCTAGCGGTTATTTCTTTGCACTCATCAATGGAAATCCTCATGGCTTTGAGAAACTCATTGATATCATGCTTAGGTAGAATAGATCTAAGTTTCAAAGAATCAACATCAAGAGTAATTCTATCCACGTTCCTAGCCAATTCATCAATCTTAGGCAATTTTTCTTCAAGCAAAGCATTGAAATTCTTTTGAGAAATCATAAATTCTTTAACACTAGTCTCAAAATCAGAGGGCATCTTATTAAAATTTCCATAAGAGTTGTTGTAGGAATTACCATAATTATTAGAGGAATTACTAGGATACAGCCTAGGATTAAAGTTTCCTCTATAAGCGTTGTTACCAAAATTGTTCCTACCAACAAAATTCACATCCATGGATTCATTATTATTCTCAATCAAAGTAGACAAAGGCATATCATTGGGGTCAGAAGAAACACTCTTATTAGCAAACAATTTCATAAGTTCATCCATCTTTCCACTCAAAACATTAATCTCTTCAATTGCATGAACCTTTTTACTAGTAGATCTCTCAGTGTGCCATCGAGAATAATTAACCATAATATTATCTAGGAGTTTAGTAGCTTCCCCTAAAGTTATTTCCATAAAAGTACCTCCCGCAGCTGAATCTAAAAGATTTCTAGAAGCAAAATTCAATCCAGCATAGATTTTTTGTATGATCATCCATAAATTCAAACCATGTGTAGTGCAATTGCGTATCATTAATTTCATCCTCTCCCAAGCTTGTGCAACATTTTCATGATCAAGTTGCTTAAAATTCATAATATCGTTTTGTAAGAGAGATGATCTTAGAGGGAGGAAAATACTTAGAGATAAAAGCATCTTTGCACTTATTCCATGAATCAATACTATTTTTAGGCAAAGACGAAAACCAAGTTTTAGCATGATCTCTAAGCGAGAAAGGAAATAGCTTCAATTTAATAATATCATTATCCACATCTTTCTTCTTTTGCATATCACACAAATCAACAAAGCTATATAGATGGGTAGCGACATCTTCACTAGGAAGGACGGCGAATTGATCTTTCATGACAAGATTCAGCAAAGCAGCATTAATTTCACAAGATTCAGCATCGATAAGAGGAGCAATCGGAGTTCTAAGAAAATCATTGTTGTTGGTATTGGCAAAGTCACATAATTTAACAAGCAAGCAAGCAATCCAACACACAAGCAAACAAGAAGCAAGCGAGAAAGAGGCGAACGGAAAGAGAGGGCGAATAAAACGGCAAGGGTGAAGTGGGGGAGAGGAAAACGAGAGGCAAATGGCCAATAATGTAATCCGAGGGATAAGAGTTTGTGATAGGTACTTTGTATGTCTTGACTTGTGCGTAGACTCCCCGGCAACGGTGCCAGAAATCCTTATTGCTACCTCTTGAGCATGCGTTGGTTTTCCCTTGAAGAAGAAAGGGTGATGCAGCAAAGTAGCGTAAGCATTTCCCTCAGTTTTTGAGAACCAAGGTATCAATCCAGTAGGAGGCACACGCAAGTCCCTCATACCTACACAAACAAATAAGAACCTTGCAACCAACACAATGAAGGGGTTGTCAATCCCTTCACGGCCACTTGCAAAAGTGAGATCTGATAGAGATGATAAGCTAATTTTTTTGGTATTTTTATGATAAAGACTAAAAGTAAAGATTGCAAAATAAAAATAGATTGGAAACTTATATGATGGAAAATAGATCCGGGGGCCATAGGTTTCACTAGTGGCTTCTCTCAAGATAGCATAAGTATTACGGTGGGTGAACAAATTACTGTCAAGCAATTGACAGAAAAGTGCATAGTTATGAGAATATCTAGGCATGATCATGTATATAGGCATCACGTCCGCGACAAGTAGACCGACTCCTGCCTGCATCTACTACTATTACTCCACAATCGACCGCTATCCAGCATGCATCTAGAGTATTAAGTTCATAAGAACACAGTAACGCATTAAGAAAGATGACATGATGTAGAGGGATAAACTCAAGCAATATGATGTAAACCCCATATTTTTATCCTTGATGGCAACAATACAATATGTGTTGTTTCCCCTTCTGTCACTGGGATCGAGCACCGCATGATTGAACCCAAAGCTAAGCACTTCTCCCATTGCCAGAAAGATTAGTCTAGTAGGCCAAACCAAACTAATAATTCGAAGAGACTTGCAAAGATAACCAATCATACATAAAAGAATTCAGAGAAGATTCAAATATTGTTCATAGATAATCTTGATCATAAACCCACAATTCGTCGGATCTCGACAAACACACCGCAAAAAGAATTACATCGAATAGATCTCCAAGAAGACCGAGGAGAACTTTGTATTGAGATCCAAAGAGAGAGAAGAAGCCATCTAGCTAATAACTATGGACTCGAAGGTCTGAGGTAAACTACTCACACATCATCGGAGCGGCTATGGTGTTGCTGTACAAGCCCTCCGTGATCGATGCCCCCTCCGGCGGAGCGCCGGAAAAGGCCCCAAGATGGGATCTCATGGGTACAGAAGGTTGCGACGGTGGAAATAGGGTTTCGTGGTGCTCCTGGATGTTTTTGGGGTACGTAGGTATATATAGGAGGAAGAAGTAGGTCAGTGGAGCTACGAGGGGCCCATGAGGGTGGGGGCGCGCCCAGGGGGGCAGGCGCGCCTCCCTGCCTCGTGGCCTCCTTGTTCGTTTCTTGACGTCCACTCCAAGTCCTCTGGATCATGTTTGTTCCAAAAATAACTCTCCCGAAGGTTTCATTCCGTTTGGACTCCATTTGATATTCCTTTTATGCGAAACACTGAAATAGGCAAAAAAAACAGCAATTTGCACTGGGCCTTGGGTTAGTAGGTTAGTCCCAAAAATAATATAAAAGTGTATAATGAAGCCCAGTGAACATCCAAAACAGATAATATAAAAGCATGGAACAATCAAAAATTATAGATACATTGGAGACGTATCATCCCCCTGGCTCCGTCCCGGGCGTCCTTCATCCCAGCCGGAGGAGCAACGCTGGCCATGGGGTCAAAGTGCGGTGGTGGCGGAGCGTGGATCGATGGAAGGAAAGCTTTAGCGCACCCCCTACCTGGCGCGCCAAATGTCGGATTTCGGGTTCCAGCAAAACCCTTGAGGTTCGAACACTGGGATGCGCACGAAGATCTCTCCCTCGGCACGTCGAACTCGCAGAACAAGGGACACAGAGTTTATTCTGGTTCGGGCCACCGATGTGGTGTAATGCCCTACTCAAGTGTGGTGTGGTGGATTGCCTCTTGGGCTGAGGATGAACAAGTTCAAAGGAAGAACAGCCTCCTGAGGAGAGGTTTCCTTGAGCTCGGTGAGCTTGTGTGGTTGAGGATGATCTAAATGGCCCAAGATCAGTTGCCTCCTACTGTGGTGGCTAGTCCTATTTATAGAGGCCCTGGTCCTCTTCCCAAATGTAGGCGGGAAGGGATCCAACAACGGCCAAATTTGAAGGGAGACAACCAATACAAGTTATCTTGACTAAAGGTGGTCTTCGCCTGCCAAAGGATCTGGTGGTGATGCCGTCCTGGGCTCCATGGTGACCTCCGTCTTGCCGTCCTGCTGGTCTTGGTCTTGTTGCACCGATATGGCAACCTTTGCCTGATGCCTTGGGACTCCTTGCTTGCACTTGCCTCTTTAGCACCAAAGAGGAAACGAGTATGTTGCGCGCTCTGGCGCCCGCCTGGCCTTGGTCGTCATGGCTTGTGTCACAGGGATCTCGCGAGGTGCCCCTTCCCTTGATCTCTCCGCCCCTCACGAGCCAGCCTAGTGAGGCCGCCCCTGAGGAGGTATTGCATCGTCTGCCTCGCGAGGCTTGGCCCCTCGCGAGGGTCTTGAGTGTTTGCTGGTGAAGATGGGACATACAGGGCCGCTGGTGGAGCCACGTCGTGTGCCGCAGGCAGGCAACTCTGGGGACCCCCGTTCCCAGGACGCCGACAGCCTCCACCAGCTATTGTTCATCCACGGGGTCCTGTTCATCCAGCCTCCACCGGCTATTGTTCAACCAGCCCTCCACGGGGTCCTGTTCATCCACCCCCAACCGGCTAGGGTGTGTGGCGGCCTCCTCGATCGGGGTCCTGTTCATCCAGCGGCAACAGCCTCTACTATCACGGGTCATGTTCATCCAACCCCCACCAGGAACTGTTCATCCAACCCCCAACAGCAGTCGTTGTTCATCAAGAGGTAGCAGGTTCAATTGGCTTCAGTTAGCATGCAGCAGTAGCAAAGGAATCGCTCAGGTTCAGTTAACAGCCAAGGGATCGAGCGCTCGGGTTCAGTAACATACACTGGTACAGCAAGGTGCTATACAAATGGTTTTTAACCCCTTTCCACGACGGCCTTTGGAACCGTCGCCAAGTGAGTGTGGGCGATAGGGGGGTCTGTAAGTGCATCTAGTGCCACCCCTAGTTTGGTTTTGGAGTATTGATGACAAACGTGGTTGAGGGACTAATGTGTCTGTGAGAATTGCAGGATAACACAAGTAGTAGGCCCTCCTTGATTCGGTTTACGTACTGGAGATGACCCTAAAATGTATGAAGACATTGAAGATAATGGTGATGCGTGAAGATATTCACATTGAAGACTATGACGATGAAGACATTGAGTGAAGACTATGGGCGCGAAGACTTAGAAGTTTAGTTGTTTCTTTTCTTCTTTGTTGAGTCATAGGAACCACCGCCTTAAGTGGGGTCCAAGTGAACAAAGTCGAGTGGTGAAGTGATGCTCAACAAAATCCTATGTCTTGGCGAAGACAATGAGAGCAAACCTTATCCCGAGTCAGATAAGTCAGCTTTACTTGTAGCCCAAGTCAAGCTGTCGCGTGTGTTTGAAATCTGACCATTCTGACACGTGTCAGTTCCTTAGTGACCCAGGGTCATTTCGGAAAAATCAGGTCGGGTTGCCTAGTGGCTATAAATAGCCCACCCCCTATACCATAAATTGGTGGCTGCTCAGAGTTAGTGCACGGCTTTTGTCGTTTGAGAACAACCCACCTCCGAAGCTTTTGAGAGAGAAAAATTCTTGTGAGGACGAAGCCCAAACACCCAGAGCCAAAGAGTGTTAGGCATCACTGAAGTCTTTACATCGCGTGATCTGAAGACATGTTACACTTGAGGATGTGAATCCTCCGGCCGGTTAGGCGTCGCGTTCTGAGCATCCAAGAGTAATTGTGGATTGCGGTGAATGAAGTCTGTGAAGGTTTGGAAGTCTACCTTGAAGACTTACCAGAGTGATTGGGCGGGGACTGTGTGTCCTTAGCTCAAGGGGAATAAGGTGAAGACATGGTCTTCTGAGTTCAATCTCAACCTCCCTAACCAGACGTACAGTTGTCACATCAACTGGAACTGGTCGAACAAATCCTTGTCTTCACAACACACTGGTTCTATCTCTTACTCTCCTTACTTATAGTTTGTCTTTGTGAAGTCATTGCCTGATTACTCTACCTATTTGTCTTCATTGTGTGACTACTTGTTCTGATTGGCTTCATACTATCTTCCATCCTGATCCTACTACATAGCTGCTATCAGTCATCATGCTTTAGCTTCATACTTGTTTGACTATGGCTTGTCTAGTGTAGTTCATCTTCCGCTGCATGTCTATAGGTCCAGTGTTCATGTTTGTCTTCGAAACTTTCATGTTTTGAAGACTTCCGTAAAAATATCCTATTCACCCCCCCCCCCCTCTAGTCGATAACTAGCACTTTCAATTGGTATCAGAGCAAGGTACTCCCTTGTTCTGTGTGATTCGGTTTAACCACCTGGAGTTTTAGCTATGTCGACTGCAGGGATAATCAAAGTCTCCACTGCGTGCCTTGTCTTCGATGCCACTGAATATCCCTACTGGAAGAATAAGATGCGTATGCATCTTGAAGCCATTGATGTTGATATGTGGTATGTCGTCAAGAACGGCGTTCCCAAGACTGGTGAAGGTGTCACCCCTACTGATGTCAAGAAGTTCATTCAACTCGACTCTACTACGAAGAACATCATCTGTGGCATCTGACCAAAGGGAAGTATGGCCGTGTGAGTGCTTTGGAAACATCGAAGCTAGTCTGGGACTGGCTCTCCAAAGTCAATGAAGGCGTTTCAACTCACACAGATCAAAGAATTAGTGTCCTACGCAACCTCTTCAACCGCTTCAAGAGAAATGACAATGAAAATGTCCAGCTCACGTTTGATCGTCTCACTGACATCACAAACGAGCTTCAGGCTCTCGGCGCCACTGAGATCACCAAGCATGAAATTGTCAAGACGCTTCTGAGATCTCTTGACAGCTCATTTGACTCACAAGCTCTTATGATTCAAGAACGCCCTGCCTTCAAGACACTCGATCCATCTGACATACTTGAGAGGCTTAACACACATGAGTTCCAGCTATCTGAGAAAAGAGATATATATGGTCCCAACTATGGCCGAACTCGCGCTTTGAAGGCAAAGGCTGTTTCCTCATCTGAAGAAGAATCTGACTACAGTTCTGGTGAAGCTGAAGACCTTGGAAAGGAGCTTGCTATGCTTGTGAATAAGTTCCAGAAGTTCACTAAGAAGAAAGGCTTCAGAAAGTCTTCACGGTCCAGTTCAAGAAATGATGAAGCTTCTTCCAATGACCACAAGAAGAGAACACATCACAAGTGCAAGAAACCTGGTCACTACATCTCACGAGTGTCCACGGTGGGACAATGAGAAGAAAAGAAGAAGAGCAAGGAATATGATTACGATGACAAGAAGAAGAAGAAGAAATACTCAAAATCTTCTTCCAAGTCAACTTCAAGTCTTCATCACACAAGAAAAGTTAAATGCAGCAAGGCTCGTGCTTTTGTTGGCAAGGAAATGGATTCAGAGGAGGAGTCTGCTTCTGAGGAGGCAGAAGTGGTGGAATCTGAGGAGGAGTCTGACCCTGGCATTGCAAGTCTGGCTTTAGCTTCAACCTACGTTGCCAAGTCCATCTTCAACGCTGAAGACAATGTATCCATCACCAACACTGATGCCAGTGACAAAGATGACTACGCTCCCACTTATTGCTTTATGGCACGCGGTGCCAAGGTAAACTCACGCGATGCTTACTTTCAAACATCAAGTGAAGATGATTCTGATTGTGAATCCAAACCCAGCTACAAAACAATTCCTAAAATTGCAACTAAACAACAGAAAGCTATGGAACATACTCAAAAACTGTTAGACAAAAGCGATGATCTGTTGGACGCTGTAATGACCCGATCTCAGTCCTTAATTGAAGATATAAAAAATCTTCATGTTAAGTACCAAGAGCTTGAAGGTCGTCATGAATCACTCTCAACTACCCATGAAAAGCTTTCCTATGATTATCTTCAAAGGAAGAAAGATCTTGAGAAGTTGAGAGCGGCTCATGAAGATCTTCAAAAGGAAAACAAGTCACTTCGCGCTCAACAGATCAGTCCCGCTCAGGAAGGATTTGAACCACCATGTTTAAAATGTATTGGCGTGATAACGCTAATTACATTCTTTGAGTGTTCTCTTTGCTGCTCTTGTTTCAATATCTTCAACCGTCGATGTGGTAACTAACCCCTCTGCGGAGGATGCCCTTCTTGTTGCTAATGAAAATGCTAGATTGAAGACATTGCTTGAAATAGGAATGTACAAAATCCTCAAGGGCATCGAGACAACGTGTGATGTCCTCAAAAGCAGATCTTGAACCGAAACCCTAGGAAAGAGGGTGTTGGGTTTGAGAGGAAAATGAATGTTGATGGTTCTTCTTTGGAAGCTTTGAGCGGTACCCCAAAACCACATGGGTTGCTGCAAAGGAACCTTCAATGGATCCATCTACCTTATCTGGATTTACTTGTGCTAACCCAATTGCTATTGATGAATCCTTTGATGCAAACTATAAACTGTTTAAAAATCAGAATGGTGAAGTGTTTGCCAGGTATATTGGTACTAACTGCAGGAATGGACCACCTATGAAGAAGATCTGGGTACCTAAGCGATTGTATTGAGAATCTTCTGTGAATGTCATCATGACACCACCAAGGAAGAAGACAAATCCCAGACCTATGGCTTCATATGGCCCAAAGGCTTCATACAGATACAGGACTCACCTGAGTCACCCTAACGCCAATATTTTGCAGGGAAACCATACTCATACTTATGAATATGAGCGTGTGTCTTCAAATCTCTATGTTCATGGAACTAAGAACTTTTCTGCTTATTCATATGAGTATCGTTCTTCTCCTGCAAGGCTATTTGCTAGGGCTCCAAAGCCGAAGTTCTCAGATGTTGCACTTAGACTCATTGCTTCTAAGCCACCCCTGAAGATGTGGGTGGTTAAGAAGAATTAACTTCCTTTGCGGGAAAGGACTCAGGTAGGAAATCAAAGGCGTCCAATGCTATTCTTTGGGGACCTAAAACACATTATGGGGCCTTAAGATAAAAGCGCCCAAATGGTCTTACTATGTATTTAGTTCCTAAATCACTTGCCGGTCATACTATCAGTCCTAACCTTGATCGAGCTTTGATAATCCTCTTGTCGTCAAATGTTTATGCTTCACAATACTCCTGTGAAACCTATCCTCCTAAGCGCCTTTGTGGGTATGACACCTCGTGCTTGAGAATGGATTATGGACAGCGGATGCACTAACCACATGATTGGTGATCGAAGTCTTCTCATGGACTCAACCTTACGTCCATGTGATAAAAGTCACATCACATTAAGCTTACCTTTGGTAAAAGCAAGGTATTGGGCCTAGGTAGAGTTGCAATCTCAAGGGATCAGCACATGGACAAAGTGATGCTTGTTGAATCCCTTGGTTTCAACTTAATGTCTGTCTCAATGCTTTGTGACTTAAACATGATTGTGCTATTTGGAATATATCGTTGCCTTGTACTAATGGAATCTGACAAGTCTCTAGTCTTCGAAGGGTACAGGAAAGATGATCTGTACATGGTAGACTTCTCAGCAGGACCACATATAGTCGTATGTCTTCTAGCAAAGTCTTTAGAGTGCTGGCTCTGGCATAGGAGGCTAGGGCATGCTGGCATGAGGAACCTACACACTCTCGCCAAGAAGAAGCACGTCATAGGCATCGAAGGCGTCAAGTTCAAGAAAGATCATCTATGTGGAGCTTGTGAAGCTGGGAAGATGACAAGGGCCAAGCATCCCTCGAAGACAATCATGACTACATCTCGACCTTTTGAGTTGCTCCACATGGATTTATTTGGTCCCACTAACTACTCTACTCTCACTGCAACTGCTTGTCTCTATGGTTTCATTATTGTTGATGATTATTCAAGATATACGTGGGTGCACATAATTATCTTCAAGACTGAAGTGCAGGATGTCTTCAGATGCTTCGCCAACCGCGCCATGAACAACTATGGCGTCAAGATCAAGCACATTAGGAGTGACAACGGCACTGAATTCAATAACACAGGCCTCGACCTTTATCTTGATACCTTAGGCATCACTTGTGAGTTTTCTGCTCCTTACACACCTCAGTAGAATGGCATCGTGGAGCGCAAGAACAGAACCCTTATTGAGATGGCTCGGACGATGCTTGACCAATACAAGACTCCAAGAAAATTTTGGCACAAGCCATTGATCTGCATGCCATGTCATCAACCGTGTTTATCTTCACAAGCTTCAAGAAAACATCCTATGAGCTTCTAGCGGTAAGAAGCCAAGCGTAAGCTACTTGAGTATTTGGTGCTAGGTCTTTGGATCAAGGATCCACATCACACTTCAAAATTTGCACCAAAGCACATGTGGGTTTTATGCTTGGTTATGGAAAGGACTCGCACTCCTCTGAGTCTTCAACCTCTTTCACTATAAAGTGGTTGAAAGCGTGGATGTGCGTTCGATGAAACTAACGCTACGCAAAGAGCACACGCCAAATGTGCTAGATGGAGTACCTGCCAATGAATCAATCAAGCTAATGGGAGCAGGAGAGATCATACCATCGAGGCCCACCTTAAGAAGAACTTATCATTTCTTTTGATCAACTTTGAAGACATTGCTCAGCCTTAAGACAATCCTCGGATGATGACAATGATCGGCAGGAGCAAAATCTTCGTCCAGTTCATCCTCGTGTTGCAAATGAAGTACAAATTGAGAAGATAATTGATAGCATCAATGCACTGGACCACTCACTCGTTCAAGAAGCGAACAACTAGCAAATTTACGTGGGCACTTTGCATTTGTCTCAATCTACGAACCCAAGAAAGTTGTTGAAGCCTTCATGGAACTGAATGGATTCAAGCTATGCAAACGAGCTTCAACAGTTTGAGCTGAACAATGTGTGGGAACTAGTCATGCGTCTGATCCTCATAAGCACAACATAATAGGCACAAAATGGATATATCGCAACAAACAAGGCGAGCATGGTCAAGTTGTCGAAACAAAGCACGGCTCGTTGCTCAAGGATACACACAAGTTGAAGGATTGACTTGATGAAACATTTGCTCCGATGGCTGGGCTTGAAGCCATTAGCATCTTGCTAGCTTCGCAAATCATCATAACATCATACGTATCAAATGGATGTGAAGAGTGCCTTTCTCAATGGAAAGATTGAAGAAGAAGTGTATGTTGCACAACCGCCTGGCTTTGAAGACCCAAAACATCCTGATATGGTATACAAGCTCAACAAGGCACTGTATGGCCTCAAACAAGCCCCTCGTGCTTGGTATGACACACTCAAAGACTTCCTGAAGAGCAAAGGCTTCAAACCTGGTTCTCTAGATCCCACTCTCTTCACGAAGACATACGATGGTGAACTGTTTGTGTGCCAAATCTATGTGGATGACATTATCTTCGGTTGCACCAACAATAAATACAGTGATGAATTTGGTCACATGATGCAAGAACAATATCAAATGTCCATGATGGGAGAACTAAAGTTCTCTCTCGGTCTTCAAATCCGTTAGCAACGCAACGGCATCTTCATATCTCAAGAAAAATATCTCAAAGATTGCCTGAAGAAGTTTGGAATGCAAGATTGCAAAGGATTCATGACGCCAATGCCAACCAAAAGTCATCTAAGCCCCGACGCCAATGGTAAAGATTTCGATCAAAAGGTATACCGCTCCATGATTGGCTCTTTACTTTACTTATGTGCATCTAGGACAGATATCATGCTTAGTGTTTGCATGTGTGACCGATTTCAAGCGGCACCAAAGGAGTCGCATCACTTAGCTGTGAAGCGAATTCTTTGATATTTGGCTTACACCCCAACACTAGGATTATGGTATCCAAAGGGCTCAGAGTTTGATCTGGTTGGATTTTTGGATGCTGATTATGCTGGTGACAAGGTGCATCACAAGTCTACATCAGGCACATGTCACTTTCTGGGTCGATTTCTTGTCTGTTGGTCTTCAAAGAAGCAGAACTGTGTATCACTCTCAACTACTGAATCTGAATACATTGTTGCTGGATCTTGCTACGCTCAGCTTCTGTGGATGAAGCAAACTCTTAAGGACTATGGCATCCATCTGAAGCATGTGCCACTCTACTGCGATAATGAAAGCGCTTTCAAGATTGCTAATAACCCATTTCAGCACTCGAAAACAAAGCACATTGAAATTCGTCATCACTTCCTCAGAGATCATGTTATGAAATAAGATATTGATATCATTCATGTCAAGACAGAAGAGCCGTTGGATGATATCTTCACTAAGCCCTTGGATGAGAAAAGGTTTTGCACGTTGCGGTATGAGCTAAATATCTTGGAATCCTCGAATGTCCTGTGATTAGGCACACATCCTAACACTTATGCATTTTGATGACTTAGATGTGCAACACACGAAGTAATGTATATCTTCAATCACGGAAGACATACACTCTAAGTGTGAATACATTAATCGGAAATTGACTTGAGGCGCCACGATAATTGTGCGCCATATGCAGGTCTAATACTTCCTATCACGGTGGGTAGCGCCACCACCAAACTCTTATGAAGTGTTTCCTCATGGCGCCATATTTGCAAAGTCTTCGCAATTGATTTATCTTCAACGTTAATTTGACTTCGTGATTATTGATTTGGCTTTACTCTATTATTTATATATATATATATATAGGGATTGACTATTTGTCACCCTGGGTGAGAAATAGTTATTCTTCATCCCCCTCTATTTTACCACCAATGCACTGTAATTTTATGTTCCGTAAGTTTTGTCTTATTTCGGCGTAAAAGAGATCGTAAGAAAATATATAATCGCCGTAAAAATATTTTATGTTGTGTAAAATTACGAGCGTAAAAACATAGTGTAAAATATACATAAACTCAAAATTTTCTTGTCTTATGACCTATATTTTATTTTCTTATATCAAATTTTCGTAGTGAATCAATAAGAATGTAACTATTTGAATTCCAAATGTAATTTAATTATGAAGTGATCGTAAGATTACGGGTGAAGAATAACTTATTCTGCACCTGGGTGATGAATAACATCACTATATATATATATATATATATATATATATATATATATATATATATATATATATATATATATAGGAAAATCCATCCTACCACCCGTGGTAGTTACCCCACATGTCTCATATACTACCATGTGGTACTATATATACTATTTTATTATTTTAAATATGTTCATATAATATATCTAAGATATTTCAAAGCAAGTTACATGAAAAAATTGCATATGAGCCCATAGTTTTTTATATTTATGAAATACGTACATATTTGTACATAAAAAGAGCATACTCAAAAATGGTACATACTACCTAAAAATTAGTATATATACTACCTAATCATTATTATATACTACATACTACGTACATACTCTAGGTTTAACAGATACTACATACAACATACAAAAGCATGAGTGGTGGTAACTACCACTGCTTGTAGGAAACATTTGTCCTATATATATATATATATATATATATATATATATATATATATATATATATATATATATATATATATATATATATATATATATATATATATATATATATATATATATATATATATATATATATATATATATTCTGTCCTCTACAGCATTCACTTATGGCTCTGTCTTCTTGTTTGAATCTTTTGAACTAAGTGAATGTGATCGGACCCTAACCTCTCTGTGCTTTCTACCTCAAGCTCTATCTATCAAAATCATATGCATTTTGTTGAAACTGTCGAATGTCTTCTCTGCGTCCTTGTCAGCAGAAGATATAGAGATAAACATTTATATCTGGTTATAATGACATATCATTTTTTCCTGAAACCCGAAAAATTAGGAACGACCACCCCGACAATCCAGGCTCACGTGGGAACGTGGAACAACTCCCAATGAGTTGCGTGTTAGCCACGTGTCCCTCAGATGTGAACCGCCAGGGGCACCTGCGTAATTGCGATGTGTTGTCTCTGTCCTTATAAATACCTGTCTCGCCTTGGTCAAAAATCCTTCTTCCTCCTTCGCCATCTTTACATAAACCCTAAGCGTCTCCGCTAGCTCTCGACGACGCCGACGACGGAGCGCTTAGCTGCCGCGACTTCCTCGATGCCGTCCTCACGCCGGCCGCGGACCTCGACTTCTGCGACGTCGCCGTAGGTGTCTTCCGTTGCCAAGTTAGGGCACGGGAGATCGAACTGCTCGGCATCCATCTTCGCTTCGTCTAGCAGTTCTTCGTGTGGTAATAAAAGTTTACTTTTTACCGTCTTTTTGATCTCATAGATTCATCCTTTCCTACCAAAAGTGGTTTCTAGATCTCCAAACATGAAGCTATCTCTTTCTGCATCTCATACTCTGCCTAGTATATTCACTTATGCTTCTTCACAAGTTAGATTCCTCACTTGTACTTATTCTTGGATTTGTACAACTCTGGAACCAGCTCTCATCATATAAGTGAATGTCTTCGCGTTATGAGGTCAATGTCTTCAAACTGATTTATCTTCAAAATCTTCTGAGAATGTATATGACCTCTTCCCCTTCCCTCGCACCTTTAATGCTGTCACAGGTACATGTCCGTGGGAGAATCTCTTGGTTCTCATAGTGCGCATTAGTTTGCAGAATTCTTGCGAGTCACATCAACTCACAGAAGCGAGTTCCGTCGGTCCAGCCGTTTGAAGCCATTGCGCGTCTTGAAGCCCTTGGTTTAAACTTCATGGCAACTGAAAAGTCAACAAGAAAGGGAGGCGGACAGCGTCGTGGTAACACTTCAAGGACTTACCTCCAGATTTGCACGAGATGTACAAAACTGATCCGGAAGAAACCTATCTTTGAGCATAAGAATCGAATCCAATGGATTCGAAGATATTAGGCGAAGAATGGTTTAAATATCGCTTCATCACTCAAGAATATGCTAAGAAGAATGCCATCAAGGCACCACAGGGTGATATTCATACAAAAATCTTCCACCGGGACTCGGTGAAGCTATTGAGCAAGGCTTCTATCCTTGCATGGTGCGCGGACCACGACTGAAAATCTTGACCCTTCTTCACTGCTCTGGTGTCGTGAAGATAATTTGTTCAAACGCAACTACCAATTCGCCAAAGACTCAACTGGAAAGAACAAGAAGGATTTAGGGCTTGACTTCAACCCTGGTCCTTCCTCACCTCGGGACAATGGCACCCGTGAAGCCAATAAGAACAGGATCGTCCCCTACTACAACCTTGTTGGCCTCATCACTCACATCACTGTTCAAGGTGCCAAAGTGGATCATTCTGATGATGATGCTGACACCGATGAAGCTCCAGCTCCTGCTCCAAAGCCGCAGAAGCAGAAGAAGACTAAAGCTTCAAAATCATCTACTGCTCCAAAAGCTTCAAGAGTGAAGCCATTGGCAACTGCCCCTTCTGCTCCCAGTAATAACTCTGAAGATATCTCTCGCATCTCCATGAGGCGTGAGAAGACACAGAAGACACCAGTTCAGCAACTGAGTCATGCACTGACACCTGCTGCCATTCTGAGGAATGAATCTGAAGCCATTGACTTGTCTTCAGATGAAGAATTTGGTGAAGACGCTCTGGAGCAGCTGATCAAGAGCAAGCAAGAGGCGGAGATCTTCAATGATCTGCCCCTCTTTGATGTAAACATTCTGAAGAACTTCATTGATGAGTGGTTCGACAATCAAGATCTCAGCTTTGATGACCTTCAACTTCCCATTGGCGTCAGCGTTGCTTTCCAAGCGCCATTGCTCTGAGCTTGCTCGGCTCGGTATATAGTTGAACTGAAGCGAAGATAGACTTGAGAAGGAATAGTTCAAGAAGCATGTCGCCAAGCTGAATGTGGATGATGTGCAAAAGTTCAAGGTGATGTAATGACCTCAAGGAGTCATTTCGGAAGAAAGCGTGAGGAAGCCAAAGGCTCAAGAGAGCGCGTGAAAGCACTTTCATGGACAAATGCGTTCAAGCCTACAATGAAGCTGAAAAGCGCAAGGCACTTGGCCGCATACAGCAAAGAAGTCATCTGAAGCCAACCTTTGAAGCACCACGGCAGGAAGAACCACACATTGTCTTTCACCTAGCATCTGTGACTCGAAGCCAAGGCTCCTTCAATGGCTTCTGAATAGAAGAAAACCAGGGCAGCTGAAGCCGAAGCCAGGAAGCGGAAAACCAAGCGCACCACTGATGAAGCACCCCCCCCCCCCCAAGAAGAGAAAAACCAAGAAGAGAGATCGGGCTGCTCCCACAGATCCCCTTGTTGTTGAACCCCTTGCTTTTGTTCCCCCTCCGTCTGCAAACCAAGAGCGTCGGATGATTGTTCATGAGCCTGCTTCCACAGAGGCTCCTGAAGCTCAAGAAGTTCCATTCGTCGACCCCATCGCGACTGAAGACATTGTACAAGATGATGTAGTCTTCCTCAGATCGAGCGCCCAACGGTATCATCGCCTGTTCAAACGAACAGTGAGCTTATCAGTATTGGTCGTCCTTTGACACCAATCTCACAAGATGCATCGTGGGCTGATCGCCCCCGGCAAGCTACCTCACATCAAGACTCACCAAGTACACCCCAGCCGTCATTTGTGCCCGTCATCAGCCCCATGTCCAATGATGACAACTACATGGAGACATCACCATCACCAAAGGCGTCGCCCGTATTCCAACGGCTTCCCAAAGGCCTGAGGCCATCCGTCTCCATGACCACCATCACAGAAGAGGGCTCCAACTTGTCAAGTTCAGTGGCACGTCAAGTGTTTCCTGAAGACAATCATACGTGACGGTCCACATGTATGAAGCCAATCTCTGAAGATCCTCCGGCTGCATCAGCCGGAGCAACACAAGAAGAAGAGCGTGTCGCTACTCCCCCTACAACTCAAGAAGAAGTTCATGAAGAGAACAGTCTATGCTAGGACCTCCAGCTACTCAAGTGGAGGGTGAAAATCCTGAGGCTGCCACCAATGACATTCCTGAAGCCAATGACATTGTCATGGCGAAGCCAATGTGGATCCTCGATGGCCAATGCACGATGGCCAATGAAGCCAATAAAGCCCATAAGCGAGATGAAGTCAATGCACTTTTGACACAAATCTGCAGCTGAAGTCAATGCCCTTTGCTCTGTTACGCCTCCAAGGCCACATACTATCGAGCAAGCATACAACTATGGCCAGCTTATCACTTTGTCGGATGGCCCATTCTGATTCCTCCACTGCTGTTGGTCCTCAATTTGATTACCATGTCGAGCACAGGCCTCGGGTTGAAGCCAAAGCCAAGACTGCCCAGATTTCCAGTGCGCCACTTCGCGGGATCTTTCAATGTCAGCGGCTTCATTGCACACAACACCTTCTTCGATAGAGCAAAGAACCCTACACGGGCCCAAGATTTCATCGATCGGTTACGGAGTTATCAGCAATGAGCTATTATTCATGCATTCAGTACAACCAAGGCGCATATTTCCGCATATGCGCCTTGATCTGGCTCATATAGCTGGCCTCCTTGCTTAGAAGAATCTCGATTGCTTGGAGAGGCTGGCTTACTGCACTTTGTCAGCGATAAGAACCTTTGGAGCGAAGAGTTGCTGCTTCAATTCTCGCCACTCTTCATACCGAGGCTACTACGGGGATCCTAAGACTTGGATACTTGAGTGGATGACGAAATGTCCATCATGAAGCCAAAACATTTGATGTCATTGAGCTTCTTGGCCTGCCCACTCCAAGGGATCTCTATGAGCACGGTTGTCGACTTCACTGCTGCAGCTTTGGAAAGCATCTTTCACAAGTCGAGAACCCGACATGAGCGGATGCTCGGTGTGATGAAGCCATTGCCTCCGGATGCAGAATATCCTACGGAGTTCTTTGTTGAAGACCTTGAGTATCTACCACGCACAATCTATCACATCATAAGGCGAACTCTCTGGCCCATCAAAGGACATTCTCCAAAGTCTAAGCTAGAAGGTGCAATGAAGACATTGGTCTTCCATATTCTTCATGGCAAAAGCTTCAATGCACAGATTTGTTCATCCGCCAACTTCTTTGCATCGAGGATCGACATTTTGGCTTGAAGTTCTATGCTCCATGTATCATGCGTCTGATCAACCTTCACACTGCTTTCAACTATCAGCCATCTGCACGCAACAACATTGTCTTCTTGCGGATGTCGATTTGTCGATTGAAGCCATCTATCGAGCGACAAGGAGCCACTCTATCTTCATAATCTTGATCGTCGAGCTTCACTCAGCCCATTGAAGGTGTCTTTGGCTGCCACTCGAGTCTATCTGTTGGCTGGTACTACCGTGCACCTCACCATGCCCAAACCAACGCCACTGACAGCACAATTGCTCAACGGCCTCGAAGGCGATCTCGTGTTCTCAATGACCGAGAGCTTCTCGTTTCTGCATCGAAAACAGGATAGGCATCATGATTGGCTCAAGCGCGGATCACGAGCATCATGGTAGCGTCAATCGCATTCGCAACCTTGCAACCAAGAATGCCTTTGTCGCGCATGAAACCTGTCGGCGACATGGAAATGGTGGCGCTTATGTGTCTTGAGGAAGATCTTGAGACGATGGCTTCTCGAGAAAGATTCAAGTTTGCTTCCACTCCGCCCGAAATGTTGTTCTGCGGCGCCTCCATCTCTTGAAGACTCGAGTACTCCTCTTCTGCTGCAACCGTGAATGCTCGTGTGATCAATGATCAAGATGATGCCGCCGCCACCTCCAACACGTATCTACACTACTCCAAGTTAAATACGCACCGCCAAACCTCGACACCAACCTGCATCTTCTCCTACTCCTACGGGGACGAGTGGAGCTCAATGTCTTCAACCCTTTTGGTCCTTCGACAAAGGGGAGAAGCTATGAGTTGATAGTCTTCAAGCGGTTTCATATGGGCGGTTGCTTTATATTTTTCCTAGTGTTTACAACTCTTTCTCTTGATACATTTGGTTCTCTGAGTTGTAACACTTAAACTCGATGGTCGTCTGCTACTTATTTGCTATTTTGTGATGCGATGATAAATTCCGCATGTGTGATGATAACTTCCGCACTTAAATCATTTTGCAGACGTCCATTTTTCATTATGCATGTCATTATCTTCATTACATCGAATCATGCATGATGAATTGTCGTCATAAGTTGAAGAGGATCTCCACAAGTAGAACCTGCCATGTGCATTTGCATTCCAAAGGCAAATTACTTATATGCACATCTTCAGGGGGAGCCTTTTGCTACTTATGAAGACAATACCTCATCCTTTACAATTTCACATATTTCACATATCTATATCCCCGTTGAAAACTTCAACCAGTTTGTCATCAATCACCAAAAAGGGGGAGATTGTAAGTGCATCTAGTGCCACCCCTAGTTTGGTTTTGGAGTATTGACGACAAACATGGTTGAGGGACTAATGTGTTTGTGAGAATTGCAGGATAACACAGGTAGTAGTCCCTCCTTGATTCGGTTTACCTACCGGAGATGTGTAACGCCCCGGATTCGATGCGCCAGGTGTCTTCCAGTTATTCTCCGTCGTTGCCATGTCATTTGCTTGCGTGTTGCACTTTGCCTTGTCATCATATGCATTTCATATCATGTCATCATGTGCATTTCATTTTGCATACGTGTTCGTCTCATGCATCCGAGCTTTTTCCCCGTTGTCTGTTTTGCAATCTGGCACTCCTATGTCTCCCGGCGCCCCCTTTTGCCTCTTTTCGTGTGCAGGTGTTAAACGGTCTTGGAATGGACCGAGGTTTGTCAAGCGGCCTTAGTATAGCACCGGTAGACCGCCTGTCAAGTTTCGTGGCATTTGGAGGTCGTTTGATACTCCAACGGTTAACCGGGTAACCGTAAAAGCCTCTTTTGTGTGCAGCCAATACCCCTTTCAAAGTGGCCCAAAACCCAGCAAACTCCCCTCTATGCTCTCGGTCATTCGATCACGATCGTGTGGGCGAAAACCGTTCCTCATTTGGACTCTCCTAGCTCCCTCTACCTATAAAAATAGCCCCTCCCCCGAAATTCCGTAGTCCAAACCCCCCGAAACCCTAGATTTTTCCCTCGCTGCCGCCGGACGCGTCCGCCCGGCGCCGAACACGTCCGCCCCGCTCGCCCCGTCGAATCGCGCCACCACATGTCGCCTCCCTGGCTTCCCGCCGCCAGCAGCCCGCGAGGCCACAGCGGGGCCCGCCTGAGCCCATCCAGGCCCGAGCGCCGCCGCCTCCCGTCTTGTGGCAGCCGCCGCCCTCCGCCGCCTCGCCGCCGAGTCCGCCGCCTCCGTCGCCTCCGCCGCCCGGCCGGCCTCCGCCGCCTTTGCCGGGTCGCCGCCGCCCGCCTTCCCAAGCCGCCCGGTGGCAGCGCACACAAGGCGTCGGCCGGGCCCCGACCGCGCCCGCGCCCAAGCTCTGCCGGCGCCGCCGAAGCTCCGTGGCGCAGCTCGGCGCCCTGCGACCTCGCCGGTCCGAGCAGGAGCTCCTCGCCGCTCCGCCTCCCGCGCCTCCCCGTCGCCGTCACGCCTCGCCGGGCCGGATCCGGCGAGATCCGCCCGGAGCGCCCCGTCCCCGCCTCGCCGGACCTCTCCTCGGCCAACTCCGGCGAGCTCTCCGGCGAACCTCGAAGCCCGTGCCAACCGGGACCAGATCCACCAGCTCCTCCATCCAAACACGCCTCCGCCTCCCCGGTCCGCTCCGTCCCGGGATCTCCTCGTCCCGTTGACTTTTCCCGGAGGGTATGAAATTCCACTAAGTCCCAGATTTCTGACATTTTCATGGCATGTTCGACGCATCATATCTCTACATACGTAGCTCCGTTTTGTGCGTGTAATATGTCAAATTGTTCGCCTCAACGAGTACTTCATTCCGTTCCATTGCATCATGTTCATTTGAGTCCATCTTGATGCCTGAATCTTCGTTGCAAGAGTGCAATGTAATGTTAACCTGCTGAAACTGTTATAACTTGGTGATTTATCATTTTTGTTGCATTTGATGTGTGCATCATATGAGGTTGATGTCTACATGTGTTTTGTTCTATGTCATGCCATCTTTACAGGGGTGCCATCCATGTATTTTTTTGATTCCTGTAGTGAGTGCATCAAGCTTGTTAAGTAGGGTACTTGTTGTTGCTGTTTTGCATGTCTGAATCTGCTATATCATGATGCTATGTTAACCTGCTTCTACTAATCATTCTATGCATAATCTGGAGATGTTCACTAAATATGTTTTGTTCTAAATATCATGCTTTATCAATCCATGCCCCTGTTTGCAATTATGGAGTAGTCTAGGTTGAGTCAATCGAGCTCTATGTTTGCTATAAAATGTTTCCTGGCAGATTGTTTACATGTTATTCAATGTTGCCATGATTGTTGTTAGTGATCCATGCACTCTATGAACTTTCTCTTGCCATGCTTAGCTTCATAAACATGTCTTCTTACTGTGAGTTGCCTTGCCATGCCATGTATTGCTCTGTGGTGAGAGGTTCAAGCTCACCAACATGCCTACTTATTGTTGTTTCTGCCATGTATGAATCTGTCATATAACTTGCCAAGTTTACATGGGTGCTATCATATTTTATGATCCTTTTTGGCTCATGGTCACTAAAGGACTTTTGTTCTATGCATTTAGTAGTATCATGCCATGCCTTGTTTTGCCATGATAAGTTCCTGTAGCATGTTGTTTGATAGCTCTAAACATTGCAACCTGATGTTATTTCCTGCTAAGCCTGAAACTGTTATTATTTGCAATCTTGCCATGTCATTTTGAGCATGTTCTAGTGATTTCTGGAGATAGCTCAATGTTCATGTTTTGTTATGCTTTACCTGTACTTCATGCCCATGCATTTTGTTCTTACGTTGAGATGTTGTAGCATAGTGTTTTGATGCTTGCAATATGCCTACTTGCTGTTATGGACAGATTGTTGTTATGACTTGTATAGGGTGTATGTGTTGAACCGTTGCTCCCTTTTGAGTGTGCTCTATATGAACTTTCTTGATTTTGCATGTAGCTTCATATTATCATGTTGGATCCTTGTTTTGAGGTGTTTGCTTGATGTTTGTATGCATTTTGCATCAATGCCATGTTTAACTTGTTTTGCTCATATCTTCTAGGCCGTAGCTCCGAATTAAATGAACTTTATATATAACTTGACTAGAATTTCATGTAGATCATCGTGGTGCATCTTAACTTGCTGTTTAACAATTTGAACATAAGGTTTATTCAGATCTGGACCAATTTCGAAATTTGCATATGAGGACTTACCGGAATTGTTCTATGTTGTTTCCGGCCTCATTTAAACTTGCTTTGATGTGTTGTTCTTGTTCGCATCATCTCTTGCCATGAGTAGCTTCATGTAGTCTTGTCATGCATCATGCTTGTTGTGCATCATGCCTTGTTCATGTGTGGTGTGTTTACTGTGTTGTGTGCTTCTTCTCAATAGTTCCCGTTTCGTTGCGATCGTGAGGATTCGTTCGTCTACGCTTGGTTCGTCTTCCTGGCTTCATCTTCTTCATGGACTCGTTCTTCTTCCTAGCGGGATTTCAGGCAAGATGACCGCTACCCTGGATCTCACTACTATCATTGCTATGCTAGTTGCTTCGTTCTATCGCTATGCTGCGCTACCTATTACCTGTTTATCAAGCCATCCCAAATTGCCATGAACCTCTAACCTTTGACACCTTTCCTATGCAAACCGTCGTTTGGCTATGCTACCGCTTTTGCTCAGCCCCTCTTATAGCGTTGCTAGTTGCAGGTGAAGTTGAAGATTGCTCCATGGTGGACAGGATTTTGTTGGGATATCACAATATCTCTTATATTATTAATGCATCTATATACTTGGTAAAGGGTGGAAGGCTCGGCCTTATGCCTGGTGTTTTGTTCCACTCTTGCCGCCCTAGTTTCCGTTATGTCGGTATTATGCTCCCGGATTTTGCGTCCCTAACGCGGTCGGGTGATTTATGGGACCCCCTTGACAGTTCGCTTTGAATAAGACTCCTCCAGCAAGGCCCAACCTTGGTTTTACCATTTGCCTCACCACCACCTACCTTTCCCTTGGGAGTAATTAACCCAAGGGTCATCTTTATTTAGCCCCCCCGGGCCAATGCTTGTCTAAGTGTTGGCTCGAAACGAGCAGACTGCGGGGCCACCTTGGGGAAACTTGAGGGTTGGTTTTACTCGTAGGATGTCTCATCCGGTGTTGCCAGAGCGAGATATGTGCAGCTCCTATCGGGATTGTCGGCGCATCGGGCGGCTTTGCTGGTCTTGTTTTATTGTTGTCGAAATGTCTTGTAGCCGGATTCCGAGACTGATCGGGTCTTCCGGGAGAAGGAATATCCTTCGTTGATCGCGAGAGCTTATCATGGGCTAAGTTGGGACACCCTGCGAGGTATAAACTTTCGAGAGCCGTGCCATGGTTATGTGGCAGATGGAATTTGTTAATACCGGTTGTAGTAAACTTGAAGCAAACTCTTCTAAAATACACCAACCGTGTGCGTAACCGTGAGTGTCTCTTTTCGGGGTTGATCGAGAGGAGAACACGGTTTATGGGTTATGTCTGACGTAAGTAGGAGTTCAGGATCGCTTCTTGATCATTACTAGTTGACGACCGTTCCTTTGCTCCTCTTCTCGCTCTCATTTGCGTAAGTTAGCCACCATATCATGCTTAGTCGCTGCTGCAACCTCACCACCTTACCCCTTCCTTTCCCATTAAGCTTTACTAGTCTTGATACCCATGGTAATGGGATTGCTGAGTCCTCGTGGCTCACAGATTACTACAACAACAGTTGCAGGTACAGGTTATGCGATGATCATGACGCGAGAGCGATATTTGCTTGTTTTGGAGTTCTTCTTCTGCTTCTTCGATCAGGGGATAGGTTCCAGGTCGGCAGCCTGGGCTAGCAGGGTGGATGTCGTTTGAGTTTCTGTTTATGATTCATCCGTAGTTGGATGTTGATCTTGTATGTTGTATTGTTGTATTCATGTGACATTGTATGTCTTGGTTGTATCCCTATGTATTATGTAATGTTGATGTAATGATATCCACCTTGCAAAAGCGTTTCAATATGCGGGTCTATCCTTGGTGGGACCTTCGAGTTCCTTTTGGATAGGGTCGCATATTGGGCGTGATAAGATGACCCCTAAAATGTATGAAGACATTGAAGATAATGGTGGTACGTGAAGATATTCACATTGAAGACTATGACAGTAGAAGACATTGAGTGAAGACTATGGAGCGCGAAGACTTAGCAGTTTCGTTGTTTCTTTTCTTCTTTGTTGAGTCATAGGAACCACCGCCTTTGTTAAGTGGGGTCCAAGTGAACAAAGTCGAGTGGTCAAGTGATGCTCAACCAAAATCCTATGTCATCGAGCGAAGACAATGAGAGCAAACCTTATCCAGAGTCAGATAAGTCAGCTTTACTTGTAGCCCAAGTCAAGCTGTCGCGTGTGTTTGAAATCTGACCATTCTGACACGTGTCAGTTCCTTAGTGACCCAGGGTCATTTCGGACAAATCAGGTCGGGTTGCCTAGTGGCTATAAATAGCCCACCCCCTACACCATAAATTGGTGGCTGCTCAGAGTTAGTGCACGGCTTTTGTCGTTTGAGAGCAACCCACCTCTGAAGCTTTTGAGAGAGAGAAATCCTTGTGAGGACGAAGCCCAAACACCCAGAGCCAAAGAGTGTTATGCATCACTGAAGTCTTTCTGTCCGCGTGATCTGAAGACTTGTTACACTTGAGGACTGTGAATCCTCCAGCCGGTTAGGCGTCGCGTTCTGAGCATCCAAGAGTAATTGTGGATTGCCAGTGAACGAAGTCTGTGAAGGTTTGGAAGTCTACCTTGAAGACTTACCAGAGTGATTGGGTGGGGACTATGTGTCCTTAGCTCAAGGGGAATAAGGTGAAGACACAATCTTCTGAGTTCAATCTCAGCCTCCCTAACCAGACGTACAGTTGTCACAGCAACTGGAACTGGTCGAACAAATTCTTGTCTTCACAACACACTGGTTCTATCTCTTACTCTCCTTACTTACAGTTTGTCTCTGTGAAATCATTGCCTGATTACTCTACCTATTTGTCTTCACTGTGTGACTACTTGTTCTGATTGGCTGCATACTATCTTCCATCCTGATCCTACTACATAGCTGCTATCAGTCATCATGCTTTAGCTTCATACTTGTTTGACTATGGCTTGTCTAGTGTAGTTCATCTTCCGCTGCATGTTTATAGGTCCAGTTTTCATGTTTGTCTTCGAAACTTTCATGTTTTGAAGACTTCCATAAAAGTCGCCTATTCACCCCCCCCCCCTCTAGTCGATAACTAGCACTTTCAGGGTCCTTCCCACACGACCCAGAAACCGTCGGGGATATGTCCTCCTGGCACACACGCTCGGCAAAATGAGGTCGTGTGCGACAGGCGAGCGATCAAATACGTGAAGCGGAAGGCTGATACGTCTCCAACATATCTATAATTTATGAAGTATTGATGTTGTTAATTTATCATTCTTGGATGTTTTACAATCATTTTATAGCAACTTTATATCATTTTTTGGGACTAACCTATTGACCCAATGCCGAGTGCCAGTTGTTGTTTTTTTTCTTGTTTTTTACATCGCAGGAAATCAATATCAAACGGAGTCCAAACACCGCGAAACTTGCTGGAGATTTTTTATAGACCAGAACACCCAAGTTGGACCAGAGCAGCACCTGGGGGTTCCCCGAGGTGGGCATAACCCACCAGGGCGTGCCTGGGGGCCCAGGCGCGCCCGGGTGGGTTGTGCCCACCTCGGTGGCCTCCCGCACCCCCTCCTTACCCTATAAGTTCACAAATATTCCAAAACCCTTCGGGGTTAACCTAGATCAGAAGTTCCGCCGCTGCAAAGCTCTGTAGCCACCGAAAACCAATCTAGACCCATTTCGGCACCTTGCCGGAGGGGCGAATCATCTCCGATGGCCATCTTCATCATCCCGGCGGCCACCATGATGAGGAGGGAGTAGTCCACCCTTGGGGCTGAGGGTTTGTACCAGTAGCTATGTGTTTAATCTCTCTCTCTCTCTCTCTCATGTTCTTAAGATGTCACGATCTTGATGTATCGCGGGCTTTGTTAATATAGTCGGATCATATGGTGTTTTCTCCTCTCTATCTTTTTGTGATGAATTGAGTTTTTCCCTTTGAGATTTCGTTGTTATCGGATTGAATACTTTTATGGATTTGAGAACACTTGATATATGTCTTGCAATTGAATACTCGTGGTGACAATGGGGTATCGTATTCACTCAACTCACTGATTCCTGAGGTGACATTGGGGTAATCTATGCATAGGGGTTGACGCACGTTCTTGTCTTTGTTTCTCCGATAGAAATCTTGGGGCACTCTTTGAAGTTCTTTGTGTTGGATTAAGTATTATGAAAATGAATTTTCTTTGGTGTTATTTTAGTATGAACTCTAGGATAGATCAAATGAAAAGAATAGCTTCGTGTTATTTTAGTACAGACTCTTGAATAGATCGAACGGAAAGAATAGCTTTGAGGTGGTTTCGTACCCTACAAGCAATTTATTTTATGTTCTCCGCTAGATAGGAACTTTGGAGTGATTCTTCATCGCACTTTGAGGGATGGTTATATGATCCAATTATATTAGCACTGTTGAGAGATTGCACTAGCGAAAGTACGGACCCTAGGCCTCATTTTCAAGCATTGCAATACAGGTTTTTGTGCCCGTTTACTATTTTTTACCTTGCTGTTTTTATGTATTCAGATTATAAAAATATATTCCTACCATCAATATTACACTTTTATCATCATCTCTTCGCCGAACTAGTGCACCTATACAATTTTCCATTGTATTGGGTGTGTTGGGACACAAGAGATTTCTTGTATTTGGTAGCAGGGTTGTTTGAGAGAGACTATCTTCATCCTACGCCACCCACGGATTGATAAACCTTAGGTCATCCACTTGAGGGGAAATTGCTACTGTCCTACAAAACTTTGCGCTTGGAGGCCCAACACGAGTCTACAATAATAAAGTAGCATAGTAGACATCAAAGACGAATACTGAGCCTTCATTCATGTTGAAGGTCTTTGCAACTTTAGGCCAGTGCCGGTGGATGATTAACCGTCCGTCCTTCATCCTCTTCAGGAACACTTCAATATTGAACCGTGGGTGTTATATGAAAACCTTCCTCGCCTCCTGACCATAGATGTGGTTTGAGAGGTAATCATCAGTGAACTACTTTGGAAAGGCCTGAACACAAGGATGTGCACAAATATCTTCTCTGTATTGGAAATGGGGCAGAGGAATAAAAAAAGGCAAGGTATAATAGTTAGTACCATCTTGTAGTGAACTGATGTCTTCTTCATTGTGCAGCCAAAGATCTTGTTGTTTTTTGTCGCTAATTTCTTTATCCTAACAATCTTTCTGAGTTTCTTGACTTGATTGATATTCATGGACAACTCATTTCCCCATATGCAAAAGGGTCGAACAGTGGGTCAAAACCTCTGATAGCAGGACCTACATGTGCAAGAACAAATTGTTAAAAAACTAAATATTAGAATGGTTCCTGCAATTGCACAATAATGTGCTATTAGACAACGGACCATGCACGTGCTAACCTCGATTGTAAACCTCAGTGCTTCCCATTGTTTCCCTGCAACACATATAAGGTAGTTAGTCATCAGGTTAAGTAAGGGTTCGCATGCTATCAGTAAAATATGTTGATGAAAAATAAGCACATTGCAGATTCATCAGATTAATTCAAGCCACATGGAAAACCCATTTATCCAAACCTAGCATTATTAAGAACTAGGAAATATAGCACTTGTATATGTTTCTCATGTATTAAGTGCAGCCAAATTCGATTTATTCCTCACATGCACAACAATACAAAATTCTACCCACGACAATTGGACATCGCATTGCAGAATTGAACCAAGCAGTTAACTAAACACCACAACAAATGAACCAAACATTAACTGAGCACAACATTGCACAATATAACATACTCCTAATGGAAGATCAGACAGTTAACCAAACCCAGGATGCTTAACAACTTGGAAATATAGCAATTGTATTTGTTTCTCATGTATTTACTAGAGCCAGATTCAATTTATTCCTCACATGGTATACAATAATAGAATGCACCCACAACAATTGAACATCGCATTGCAGAATTGAACCAAACAGTTAACTAAACACCACAACAAATGAACCAAACGTTAATCGAGCACCACATTCCACAATATAACATACTCCTAATAGAAGATCAGACAGTTAACCAAACCAAGCATGCTTAACAACTTGTAAATATAGCAATTGTATTTGTTTCTCGTGTATTTAGTACAACCAAATTCGACTTACTTCTCACATGGTATACAATAACAGAATGCACCCACAACTATTGAACATCGCATTGCAGAATTAAACCAAACAGTTAACTAAACACCACAACACAAATGAACCAAATTTTAACTGGGCACCACATTGCGCAATGTATGACCAAACCAAGCATGCTTGACAACTTGGAAATATAGCAATTGTATTCGTTTCTCATGCATTTTGTAAAGATAAATTCGATTTATTTCTCACATGGAAGACAATACAAAATTGCAGGCTGAAAAATTGAACATCACATTTGCATAATTAAACCAAACAGTTAACTGAAGACGACAACTAATTAACCAAACAGTTAATAAGTGAGCACCGCACTGCACGACATATAGAACATATACACTAGAGCAACAGATTGCATGGTAAAATTAGATAGCACAATTCACTAGAATTTGTTAAGGAAAGGCAGGAGCAGCACACGCAACAGGTAAACCGAGCATGCTTAACCAGCGTAGCTAGAAAATGGCAAGGTGCTCCTCCAAGTTCTGGGGGTCGGCACGAATGGCAGCCATCGCGACCTCATCCGCACGTGCGGACGCGATTTGCTTCTCCGCTGCCAAATGCTCCTTGAGCTCCTGGCTATACTGCGTGCACCATGGCTTAGGGCGGCGCTTATTTGGTGGAGGGGTCGATGATTTGGGTGGAAGGTGTCGCGCCGGCGGTCAGGGCATGTGGGATGTGGAAGGAGGAGGAGGATGGGGGTCGGTTGTGGATTACCTGCCTGGATAGACGAGGCCGAGAAGCGTGAAGGAGGGTAACCGGCGAGGAGGCGGCACTACAAGCAAGGAGTGGAGGTTTCAACTTGGAAAGGAAGGCGGAAACAGGGGAAATGTGGCTTTTAGTAAGGGGGAGGGGGCCGGGAGGTAGATATTTCTGCGGAAGCCGAAAATTTTGAATCGGTTCAGCGAAAAAACCGGGGCGCAAAGTGTCATCAGACACGGTCCCTTATTCAGAACTGTGTACGATATGTCAACATCACAAACGATTCAGATAGCTTAACCCGTGTGTGATGAGTTTGAACGTCAATAATGATGGTTCCAATTTCCCTGGTTACAGTGGTCATCCACGTCATTGCATAATTTGGGTACACAGCACACCCACACTTCTTAATCGAGCAAGTTCAGCAATTAAATAGAGCTAGCTGGCCTAAACATTACTCTAACAAATTAAAGACCCGCGCTCTTAATTAAACAAAACAAATATTACTACTACGGCTAGTGCTCGTCGATCTCCGCCGCCTCCTCCATGTCCAGCTCGCGCCCGAGGGTCTCCTGGGGAAGCGGCTCCATGGCATCCATCGCACCATACTCGGCAAGCATCTCTCCATCCGCGTCCGCCATCTCTTTGGAAAAGGCCGCCACGAGCTGGGTTTCGGCGGCCGCGATCTAGGCTTGGACGGGCTCCGTCGTTGCAAGGTATGCAGCGAAGGAATAGATGGTTGCTCGAACGCTCTCGGTGATTGCCAACTCTTCGGCCATGGGTTGCCGACCGTTGTCGGAGAAGCTTCGTTCGATTTGTGCGGTGACCGCCACGAGTTTGGCATGGGCGGCCTCCATCAGGGCTAAGGCCGCTGTTGCGGAACGGAAAGCTGTTGTGCCGCTCTCGCCAGTTGCTATCCCCGAGGCAGATGTTGCTACCGCCACCTGAGAAGCAACAGCGGCTGTTTGGGCTGCCTTGGCCGCCCGGTCACAGATTGCGGCTGCGCTCATGCACCTTGTTAGCACGCGCATGGCGGCTGCGGCCGCACCCTCGCCGGAGTGGGCCTCCGAAGTTTCCCTCACGATGCGGGTCCACGTCCCCATCTTTCACCAGCGACGATTGAACAGTGAAATGATATTTCGGGAGCGAGCTAGTGTGCTTGACACGCCGGCTGTGGACTGTAGCCGACACACCTTCTCACGTAAGCAATAGGCGTACTATACATCCACGGTGCTCCAAGATATTTTGTACTGCATCTCA
Organism: Aegilops longissima; assembly: GCA_021605205.1. Lineage (NCBI taxonomy): Eukaryota > Viridiplantae > Streptophyta > Magnoliopsida > Poales > Poaceae > Aegilops > Aegilops longissima. Next base: position 377,669,783 of record CM038682.1, on the reverse strand, counting down.
CACGGTTGGTGATAATAAACTGTGTGGGGTCTACTTGATTTTTCATCTTGATTTGAATTACATAATGGGGTCACAGCGGCAATGGACGGTGTTTGAATTGCTAGACCTTTTATCTGCAGTGAACATGCAACTATATGTGTGTCATAAAAAAATTTGGAATTATTTATGGCTCGTTGGGAAATTTTATACATTAAATTGGTTTTCTAGCCACTTCAGGAGCACAATTCAAAATTAAAGCACATGCACATGCTCCGGTGCACCAACATGGATTGTAAAATCATATATGTGTCCATGGGTTTATGCTTATGTCCCATGCAAGAAATGGGGATGAATTTCGAAAACCACGGCACCGTTGCTCTCCGGCAAATGTTGAGGTACTTGCTTCTGTAATTTTAGTAAATCCAAAACCCGTCTTAAATTCATGAACCTTGGTGTAACGCCCCGGATTCGATGCGCCAGGTGTCTTCCAGTTATTCGCCGTCGTTGCCATGTCATTTGCTTGCGTGTTGCACTTTGCCACGTCATCATCTGCATTTCATATCATGTCATCATGTGCATTTCATTTCGCATGCGTGTTCGTCTCATGCATTCGAGCATTTTCCCCGTTGTCCGTTTTGCAATCCGGCACTCCTATGTCCCCCGGCGCCCCATTTTGCCTCTTTTCATGTGCGGGTGTTAAACGGTCTCGGAATGGACCGAGGTTTGTCAAGCGGCCTTGGTATAGCACCGTGACCGCTGTCAAGTTTCGGGTCATTTGGAGGTCCTTTGGTACTCAACAGTTAACAGGTAACCGCAAAAGCCTCCTTCTCTTTGCAGCCCAACACCCCTTTCAAACTGGCCCAAAACCCACCAAACTCCCCTCCATGCTCTCGGCCGTTCGATCACGATCGCGTGGCCGAAAACCGTGCTCCATTTGGACTCTCCTAGCTCCCTCTACCTATAAATATGTGTCCCTCCCCGTCCAAATCGCAGATGAAACCCTAACTCCTCCCTCCGCGCCGCCGGACATGTCCGCCGACGGCCGGACACGTCCAGCCTCCACCTCGCCCCGGCCAATCAGACGACGACACCTTAGCCTCCGCCAGCCCGCACCCAATCCCCGCCGCACGTCACGGTAGCGCCTTCTCTCCCTCCTCCTGCGCGCAGCAGCCTGCGGGTCACGGCCGGCCGCCCGCCCGACCATGCATGCCCGCGCCCGCCGCCTCCGTCTTGCGCCCGCCGCCGCCTCCGCGCCCGTTCGCCGCCGCCGGCCGGCTTCGCCCGCCCGCGCCCAGCGCCGAGCCCTCGCCGCCAGCTCCATCCGCCGCCGCGCCTCCTCGCCGCCCGGCCGTGTCTTGCGCCAGCGCCGCCCCGGCCGCGCCGCCCGGCCACCGGCCCTCGCCCCTCGCCGGAACCCTCGCCGGCCCTCCTCCGGTGAAGCTCCGGCCACCTTCCCCGTCGTCTTCTCCGGCGAGCCGCCGCCTGCCTCGGGAACCGTGCCCAGATCCAGATCCGTTTGCAAGGTTGACCTCCTGATTTCCACCAAGTCCCGAGCTATTTCAACATTATCATGCCATATTCATCATGCCATAACTTGCTGCATACTGCTCCGTTTCGTGCGTGTAATATCTCAAATTGTTCGAATCGACGAGTACATCATTTCATCTCATTGCATCATTTTCATTTGAGCTCATCTTGACGCCCGAAATGCTGTCAGAAGAGGGCTAAGTGATGTTAGTTTGATTCTTATCGAACATGCACTTTTGTCATTTTGCCATGATTGATGTATGCACCCTATGAACTTGAGTCCTACATGTGTTTTTAATATACCATGCCATCTTTACAGGGGTGTATGCCATGTATTTTTGTGATCTCTGTGGTGACTAGCACAAGCATGCAAACTAGGCTTCATGATGTTCTTGATTTTAGTCCCTGCTCACGATATTTTTATGCCATGTAAACTTGATGCTACCGAGAGATCCATGCTTATTTTGAGATACTTCAGTAAGGATGTTTTGAACATATGATTATTCTCTATCCATCCATGCCCTTGTTTGCAATTATGGAGTGCCATAGCTTGAGTCAATCGAGCTCTACTTTTGCTATAAAATGTTTCCTGGCAGATTGTTTACATGTTATTCAATTTTGCCAAGGTTGTTGTAGTTGATCCGTGCATGATATGTTGTTGTTCTTGCCATGTCTAGCTTCTATGCCATGTCTTCTTGATGGATGTATGCTTAGTTTATCATGTATTGCTCTGTGGTGAGTGATTCAAGCTCACCAACATGTCTACTTATTGTTGTTCCTGTCATGTTTAAATCTGTTATATAACTTGCCATGTTTACATGGGTGCCATCATATCTTCTGATCCTTTTTGGCTCATGGTCAGTAAGGGACTCTTGTTCTATGCATTTAGTAGTATCATGTCATGCCTTTGTTTGCCATGATAAGTTCCTGTAACATGTTGTTTGATAGCTCTAAACATTGCAACCTGATGTTATATTCTGCTAAGTCTGAAATTGTTATTATTTGCAATTTTGCCATGTGTGTTTGAGCATGTTCTAGTGATTTCTAGAGATATCTCAGTGTTCATGTTTTGTCATGCTTTACCTGTACATCATGCCCATGTCTTTTGTTTTCATGTTGAGGTGTTGTAGCATGTTGTTTTGATGCTTGCAATATGCCTAGTTGCTGTTTTGGACAGATTGTTGTCATGACTTGTATAGAGTGTATGTGTTGCACCGTTGCTCCGTTTTGAGTGTGCTCTATATGAAACTTGCTTTTTGCATGTAGTTTCATATTATCATGTTGCATCCTTGTTTTGAGGTGTTTGCTTGATGTTTGGGTGCATTTTGCATCAATGCCATGTTTATCTTGTTTTGCTCATATCTTCTAAGTCGTAGCTCCGAATCTAATGAACTTTATATGTAACTTGACTAGAATTTCGTGTAGATCATCTTGGTGGATCTTAACTTGCTGTTTAACAACTTGAACATAAGGTTTATTCAGATCTGGAACAATTTCGAAATTTGCATATGAGGACTTACCAGAATTGTTCTATGTTGTTCCCGGCCTCATTTAAACTTGCCTTGATGTGTTGTTCTCGTTTGCATCATCTCTTGCCATGAGTAGCTTCATGTAGCCTTTGTCATGCATCATGCTTGTTGTGCATCATGTCTTGTTCATGTGTGGGGTGTTTATTATGTTGTGTGCTTCTTGTTAGTTCCTGTTTCGTTGCGATCGTGAGGATTCGTTCGTCTACGCTTGGTTCGGCTTCTTCCGTTCGTCTTCTTCATGGACTTGTTCTTCTTCCTAGCGGGATTTCAGGCAAGATGACCGCTACCCTGGATCTCACCACTATCATTGCTATGCTAGTTGCTTCGTTCTATCGCTATGCTGCGCTACCTATTACCTGTTTATCAAGCCATCCCAAATTGCCATGTCAGCCTGTAACCTTTTGCACCCTTCCTATGCAAACCGTTGTTTGGCTATGTTATCGCTTTGCTCAGCCCCTCTTATAGCGTTGTTAGTTGCAGGTGAAGATGAAGTATGTTCCTTGTTGGAACATGGATATGCTGTTCCTTGTTGGAACATGTTTACTTGTTGGGATATCACAATATATCTTATTTAATTAATGCATCTATATACTTGGTAAAGGGTGGAAGGCTCGGCCTTATGCCTGGTGTTTTGTTCCACTCTTGCCGTCCTAGTTTCCGTCATATCGGTATTATGTTCCCGGATTTTGCGTCCCTAACGCGGTCGGGTGATTTATGGGACCCCCTTGACAGTTCGCTTTGAATAAGACTTTTCCAGCAAGGCCCAACATTGGTTTTATCATTTGCCTAACCTATTACCTTTTTCCCTTGGGAGTCGCTCTCAAGGGTCGTCTTCATTTTAGCCCCGGGCCAATGCTTGTCTAAGTGTTGGTCCAAACTAGAGCCCTTTGCAGCGCCACCTCGGGAAACTTGAGGGCTGGTTTTAGTTATGCGGACTGCTCATCCGGTCGTGGCTCGAGACGAGATCTGTGGGCTACTATCGAGGTGTCGACACGCGGGAGGTCTTGCTGGTCTTGTTTTATTGCTGTCGAAATGTCTTGTAGCCGGATTCCGAGACTGGTCGGGTCTTCCGGGAGAAGGAATATCCTTCGTTGATCGCGAGAGCTTATCATGAGCTAAGTTGGGACACCCTGCGGGTATAAACTTTCGAGAGCCGTGCCCGCGGTTATGTGGCAGATGGGAATTTGTTAATATCCGGTTGTAGTAAACTTGAAGCAAACTCTTCTAAAATACACCAACCGTGTGCGTAACCGTGAGTGTCTCTTTTCGGGGTTGATCGAGAGGAGAACACGGTTTATGGGTTATGTCTGACGTAAGTAGGAGTTCAGGATCGCTTCTTGATCATTACTAGTTGACGACCGTTCCTTTGTTTCTCTTCTCGCTCTCATTTGCATATGTTAGCCACCATATATGCTTAGCCGCTGCTGCAACCTCACCACTTTACCCCTTCCTTTCCCATTAAGCTTTGCTAGTCTTGATACCCATGGTAATGGGATTGCTGAGTCCTCGTGGCTCACAGATTACTACACCACCAATTGCAGGTACAGGTTATGCGATGATCTTGACGCGAGAGCGATGTTTGCTTGTTTGGAGTTCTTCTTCCGCTTCTTCTTGATCGGGGATAGGTTCCGGTCGGCAGCTGGGCTAGCAGGGTGGATATTGTTTGAGTTTCTGTTTATGTTTCATCCGTAGTCGGATGTTGATCTTGTATATGATGTTGATGTATTCTTGTGGCATTTGTGCCTTATGTATGCATCCCCATCTATTATGTAATGTTGATGTAATGATATCCACCTTGCAAAAGCGTTTCAATATGCGGGTCTATCCTTGGTGGGACCGTCGAGTTCCTTTTGGATAGGGTCGCATATTGGGCGTGACACTTGGCATGCTATCATGGAATGGCATCAACATGCTGGGGTAAAAAATATTGTCCCATTTGGGGCAGGTTGTGGTATAAGCTTCTCACAAACCAGAACTTCTCACAAGAAGCCTCATGGTTCCATTAGGGAAATGTGTCACCTTTGTGGATAAAACGATATTCGTCGTGTTAAATTCTGGATTTTTCGGGGATGGTTTGGACATTTTTATACGTTAATTGACTTTTCTAGGCATTTATGCACATGCTCCGGTCCATAAAAACGGGTTGCAAAATAAAATTTTTGTCCTTAATTGCAACATTAGGTCACATGCAAGAAATGAGAACAAATGTCAAACACCTTGACACTGTCACTCGGCCACTAACATTGAGATACATGGTTTTAAAATTCTAGTAAATCGAAAACTCATCTGAAATTCATGAAACTTGACATGATATCATGGAACGACAGCGACATGCCATGGTAAAAATATTATCCCATTTGGGGCAGGTGAGGCTATAAGTTTCTCGCAAACCAGAGCTTCTCTCACAACAAGCCTGATGGTTTCGGTACGGTACATGCAACCTTGGGGGACGAAACGATATCTTTTGCCTCTTCTTACTTTCAAAATGTTTCTCGTGTCAACATAGAACAACACGAGTGTTGTGTCAATTTTTGGGATTTTTCGGGGTTCGCTTGGACATTTTTATACGTTAACTGAGTTTTCTATGCATTCATGTGCATAATTCAAATTTGAACTACAGGCACATGCTCTAATGCATATAAATTGGTTGAAATTTCAAATATGTATCCTTGGTTGCATGCTTAGGTCCCATGCAAGAAATGGGAATGAATGTCAAACACCCTGCCACCGTCACTCGGCCACAAACATTGAGATACCTGGTTACTATATTCTAGTAAATCCAAAGCTCATTTGAATTTCATGAAACTTGGCATGCTATCATGGAGCGACATCATCATGCCGTGGTAAATTTTTTGTCCCATTTGGGGCAGGTTTGGGGATATGCTTCTCACAAACCAGAGCTTCTCACAACAAGCCTGATGGTTTCGGTAGGTAATGTCCCACCTTTGGGGATGAAATGATATCCATTGCCTCTTATTGCTTTCAAAAATTTTCTCGTGTCAACATAGAACAACAGAGTGTTGTGTCAATTTTTGGGATTTTTTGGGGTTCGTTTGGACATTTATATGCATTAATTGAGTTTTCAATGCATTTATGTGCATAATTCAAATTTGAACTACATGCACATGCTCTAATGAACATAAATTGGTTGAAAATTCAAATATGTGTCCTTGGTTACATGCTTAGGTTCCATGCAAGAATTGGGAATGAATGTCAAACACCCTGCCACCGTCACTCGGCCGCAAACATTGAGATGCCTGGTTTAAACTCTAGTAAATCCAAAACTCGTCTGAAATTCAAGAAAACTTGGTATGCTATCATGGAGCGGCATCAACATGCCTTGATAATTTTTTTGTCCCATTTGGGGCAGGTTTGGGTATAAGTTCCTCACAAACCAGAGCTTCTCACAACAAGCCTGATGGTTTCGGTGGGAGCGTGCCACCTTTGGGGACGAAACGATATCCACTCCCTCTTATTGCTTTCAAAAAAATTCTAGTGTCAACATAGAACAACAGGAGTGTTGTGTTAAATTTTGGAATTTTTTGGGGTTCGTTTGGACATTTTTATACATTAAATGGGTTTTCTAGGCATTTTATGTGCATAATTCAAATTTAATTTACATGCACATGCTCCAGTGCATATAAATTGGTTGAAAAATCATATCTTTGTCCTTGGGTGCATGCTTAAGTCCCATGCAAGAAATGGGAATGGTTTTCATACACCAGGGCACCGTTGATTGCCGGCAAAACGTTGAGATACTTTGTTTTTAAATTCTAGCAAATCCAAAACTCGTCTGAAATTCATGAAACTTGGCATGCTATCATGGAATGGCACCCGACAAGTTGTGGTATTTTTCGTGTCCATTTTGAGAGAAGTCACACTCGAATAACAGCCAACAAAGGCATTTTGAAACAAATAGCTGCCACTCTAACATCGCAAATGTTTGTACAATTCAAATCGTGTGTGTTATGTTAACCATTCATGTGATGCCACGTGTCTTTGTTTTAATGGCTATAGGAGGTGCCGTGCGGACAGCTGCTTGACTGAACAGGAGGCGTGCGAGCGCAGTCCGGTGTGCAGGCTGACCGAGAGGCGTGCAAGTTGTCCTCCAATGTGCAGGCTCACTGAGAAGCGTGCGAGCTATACGCTGTGCAGGCTCACTGAAGCGAGCCCTTTGACTTCCATGGCCGCCCACCTGCCTCTCCATTAATGGCGCCCGAGCCGCTGCTTAATACAGGTGGCCTTACTGTTCGCCTCCCATTCCGCTCCCTCCCATAGACCTCCACCAACGCCATGGCACAGAAGGATCATCTTCCACTAGTCTTCAAGTTTGGTGAAGTCGACTTTGAACCGAGGAGATAGAAAATAAGGAGGAATGGGGCCTCAGGGACATGGACCAGAACGAGTTGGCCGCGGCGGTTGCTGCCCCCGCTCCTGTCCCAGCTCCCATCCCCGCGCCCGCACCAGCGACCATCCCCGTAGCATTGTCGGGCTGGTCGCCGAGCACTATCGCAGAGCTGAAAGCCGCGGGCGTCAGCGAGGTTTCCGCGGACCCATGCGAGCTCGTGTACATGCCAGCGCCCGTGATCGTGCCCGTGCGTGCCCCTCCACCCACCGTGATGCTGGTCCCCGTGCATCTGGCTGCACCCGCCGCGTCCGTGCCCGTGTGCGCGCCCCCCTCAGTGGCATGGGACGCCGCCGTCGACCGCTACCTCTCAGCGCCGCCAGCTGCCGTCCTCCCGCGCCTCGCCCATCGATCGTGCGACGACATGATGTTTGATTTACAAGTGAAGAACATTTCGTGCTGCATTGAAGACTTCAAAAATGGCGTCCCGGAGGACAAGGACGACAATGATGGCGCAGCACACCGCCTCCGCCGCCGACGGAAATAGTTTTTTTTCTTGGGTTTAATACTGTATCTCGATCATATGAATATAAATTCGCAGTATGACTGAATGAAAGATACGGTTTGAGCGAACTTGCGTTTTTCTCTCTTAATGTACAGACTTATCAAACGATTTTCTTTTGGAAAAGCATCAATGGTTTTTAAATATAAAACACTCATCGCAAACGCTTTAGTTAGAACACCCGTATGCAAACTGACAGTTTCCCCAGGAAGCCAAGGGAACACCCGTATGCAAAGTGAAAGCAGGATTTGTGCTTCTCTTCAACGCAAACGGTTCTTTTGGATGACTCGTGTGCAACCCACGTGAGGGGGAAGGCCCTCTCGGTGGTGTACACGAACGATCCGGTCTCGGTGGAGAGCTCCATCCAAACTATGGAGCAGTTCCTTGACGAGGACAAGTACCAAGTGGTCGGCTTCGACCTCGAGTACACCATCGGTCGTGCCGGGTACGATCAGAAGGTTGTCGTGCCCAATTGTGTGTGCGACATGACGTCCTCGTCTACAACTACCACCTGGCCACAAGGCCTTGCGAGCGTTTCTCCAGGTTTATCAACAGCTCCGACTACAATTTCACTACCGTGGACACCACTAATGATCTAAAAGTGCTCAAGGTTTCGGGCTTGAAATGCCAGAATTTTGTCAACATCTAGGACCACTACAAGGTCTGGGGCAGCGACAACAACACGAAGAACTCCCTGGTTGACCTCGCCTCAGCCATCATCGACCCCTACTACATGAAGATGAAGGTTGAGAGCAAGAAGGACAAGAACGCCTGGCACAGTGTCTGGCATGAGAGACTGGATGAACAACATGTCACGTACGCGGCCAAGGATGCGTACACAAGCTACGAGATGTACAAGCAGATCATTGACATGAGGGAGTGTCTTCTTCCTGCCCCAGATGAGGGATCGAACCACATAGCAGTGGCGGAAGCATCACAAGAAGTAGATGACTAGACGAACGTTTCTCCTAGTTTAGAATGCATACAATTGTTTATTGAGGTGTGTGTGAATTATCTGTATAGTCACTTATGTAATTCTTCTGTAAACAGAGCAAATCATACGGCTTATTAGCAGCAATCGTCTGTGTTATTATTTGTCTTCGCACACATTTCTTATTACGGACCTGTCTGCCGCATATCACACACATCTTGTTCAGTTGAACCGTTTCTATTGTGTTGCGTAATCACACACGGTTCATCATAGTGAATTGTATGCTGTATATCGCACACGCCCTCATCTGGCTGCCCGTTTCTGTTGTTCTGCGTCATCGCAAACAGTTCTTCTGAATTAACCGTTTGCCACTCATCGCACACATAACTCCAATATGAACCGTGTTTGATGTCACCGCCATCGCAAACGTTTTGCATCTTTTTTGACGGTTTTATTACATCAGCATTTGTGATTGATGCATCACCCACAGTTTTATCGAAGGGTCTCTGATTCGACTGTCGCATTTGGACCATCCTGCAGTAGTGATAGCTAGCAGTGCGATCGCTCGGGTTCAGCTAGCGCCTCGCCGCACACATGCGCGTATGTGTATACGATAGAAACGCGCAAACCTCCGCGTGCATCGCTTGGCCCCGACCACCCACCATAACCGGGAACTCCTCAATATTTCCTCGCCCTCGCTTCTACCATAATTTTTTCTGTCATGGACGGCTCAAAGAATGTCATGAAGGTGCGTCCCCGGCCTGCCCAGGACGAAAAACCCATTTTCTGTCATGATTTTTTGTCATAGAAGTAGGAGCCCACCACATATGATGATATGTGCTTTTGTCACAATTATCGTCATAGAAGTGTCATAAGAATGACACGAAAAAAATTCGCTCGGCCCAAAATGTCATGGATGTGTCTTTTTTTTGTAGTGAATCTTGAGTCTTCTCCGAGCAGTTCTAGTGGCCCCGAAGAAATTGGCAAAGAGCTTGCATTGCTTGTGAGGAAATTCAACAAGTTCACGAAGAAGAACTGCTTTGGCAAGTCTTATGACTCGAAGAAAACTGAAGAAACATTTTTTTCAGGACTATAAGAAGAGAACTTGCCACAAATGTAAGAAGCCTGACCAATATATTAGCGATTATCCTCTCTGGGAAAACGAATCAAAGAAGAAGAATCAAAGAATCAAAGAAGAAGAATCAAAGAAGAAGAAGAAGAAGAAGAAGAAGAAGAATCAAAGAAGAAGAAGAAGAAGAAGAAGAAGAAGAAGAAGAAGAAGAAGAAGAAGAAGAAGAAGAAGAAGAAGAAGAAGAAGAAGAAGCAGAAGCAGGAGCAGAAGGAGAAGCAGGAGCAGAAGGAGAAGGAGAAGCAGGAGCAGGAGAAGAAGAAGAAGAAGAAGAAGGAGAGAAGGAGAAGGAGAAGGAGAAGGAGAAGGAGAAGGAGAAGCAGGAGAAGAATTCGATCCTAAGGCCGTTGAGAAAGAATCAGAGGAGGAGTCTAATCCCGGTGCGGCGAGCCACACGCCGACAAAGCCTCGACGCATGAGAACGCCCCATCTACTTCCCGGGAGCTTAGTGCTATTTCTTTTGAGCTATCCAGTGAAAATAAGCATCAAATAATAAGTCAACTAGTTATTTTCAATGCCTGTTTTTTTAGTTTATCGGTGCTATATAGCGAGCGAAAAGTAAGTAATGCCTTTGGACTGTATTCTTGTTTTGATTAAACGATATCCCACTATGCTTTCATCTAGTTTTCATCATGCCAATACAAAAGAATTGCAGTAATTAATATGAAGGAAAAACTGAGAATTGCATTCCTATGCAATGAAACAACCTCGGTGTTAATACAAAAAATCGTTATTATGTTCTATCAAATAGACATCTAGTAGTATACTACAGCATTCGCAGGCTACTACAACTGTACACACGCAAAAATCAACATCATCTAGTAGCCTTTGTATGAAATAGTTATAGTAGGCTACTGCAAAAAAAAAAATCAACATCATCTTGTAGCCTGAAATAAACATCTACTTCCTCCGTAAACAAATATAAAAGCATTTATAGATCACTAAAGTGGTGATCTAAACGCTTTTATATTTGTTTACAGAGGGAGTAGTAGTATACATCTAGTAGATATACCACAACTCAAATCAATATCATGCAGAAGCATTCATCAGGGTAATATATGTGTCAAAAAAGAAACAGGGAACAAGATGTAGAGGAGCTCACCTTTGCTGATGATGAGCTGCTGCTCGGGCTTGGTCGATTCGTTTTTCTGTGAGTCTCGTTCGAGTGTGACGTGGGGATTGGGCTTGATGTTAACCTCGCTGTAATAAGTGCGAAAATCAGGGGCAATGGGCTATATCTGTTTGATTTATTATTATTTTTTGCTGGTGAATACCCTTTTGATTTTAAGTGGACTCCTGCGGGAAGCATCCCTCCCCAGCTTTTCTCATTCAGGCCTTGTTTTGGTACTAGTGTATTTTAAAAAATTGATGGGGATTATCCTAGTCAAACCCTAAATCCCCACATATCCTAAAACAGCATTTGGTTTTAGTGTATTTGACATGTTTCATCTCCACATTTCTTCATAAATCCTCAAACTTCAGTGCATTTTTCTCAATACCCAATACACTACTGCTACCTAGTGGATTGAGGATAAATGAGGATTTGAAAGGATTGGATGAAGGTTAGGATTTCATCCAATCCCTATGGGAATTATCCCCACCAATCCTTAAAAAACTGAAAATCCCTAAACCGGGGCGGGGGGTGTAGGGGTGGAAAATAAGTCAAGTCATTTCCTTCAAGACAAGTTCTCTGAGTTTCTGGTCGATTTTGAGAATAAGCTCCTACAAGCTACTCCCTCCGTCTTAAAATTCTTGTCTTAGATTTGTCTAAATACGGATGTATTAAGTCACGTTTTAGTATTAGATACATCCGTATGTAGACAAATCTAAAACAAGAATTTTGGGGCGAAGGAAGTACAAAAGAAGCCCCCGGTAACTCTACATGTTTCTTTCCTAATCTGGATTTGGCATTTCTTCTGTCAACACTATAAAAATACGAAACTAGTTGTGTTAAAAGAAAAACCAAACTAGCTTGTGTCGCACGTTTTCTTCTTCTTTGCTGCATGCTGCTCATGCTGCTCCATAGACTGTCTGCCTGGTTGACCGGTCCATGTATGTAGATACGTAGTCTTCTCGTCCAAGCTTAGCCAAAGCCTCACCGGCAAGGTAGACAGTCAATCATGCAGCTGCACGCGCTATGGCACAGAATAATGCAACAAAGAAAATAAGAACAACTCTAACAAGCTGACCCATTTCGTTCGTGTATATTTGTTTGGCTCGTCAGGGACAGAAATATTGGGCCAACGCGTCGATCGAAACAGACACGCGTTCACTTTTCGTCCATCGGGCGATCCATTCCAGTTTCAAATTTAAGCCTCATTTGTGTTGGCGCGGACCCGTAGCGGAGGCGCATGACGCCCGCCTACTGCTTTCCCTGGCCCGTCAGTCGGTGGCACATAGGCCATTCTCTTCCACCCCCATCGACAGCAAGCCCTCGCCCGTCCCATCTTGTCGCCACCACCGCCAATTCCGGTGCCCCTGCCAGCAGTCAGCGCCCACACACCTTCCCCACACACCACCACCTCCCACGTCGCCGGAACCATCGCCTCTCCGCAGGCCCACCGCAGCTTTCCCCTACCCCGACATCGCCGCGAGCACGAAGTCTCCCCCCTCGCCCCCAGGCCATCTCCTTCATCTGACGCCGCCAAGCCAGCTACCTGGTCTAGGGGAGGCGCGCATCTCTTCGCCGACCGGCTTCTTCGACGACGCCCGCAAGTTGTTCGACAGTTTGCCCCCAAAGTACAAATGGACTCCGCCGACGAGTTCTTTTTCCACAATTTTCTCTGCGACTTCGATAATTCCTCATACAACAATGAGAGATGGTGGTTGTCGTTTCCATGACCACCTTAGTAGGGAGCGGTCGTTGTTCCGGGGCTCGATCTCGGGGCACACTCCAGCGTCGGATCGCAACCGAGAGAGCGGACATTTCCATCTTTGGAAGGACTACTTTCATACACCCAACCTGCTCTTCAAACATCACCAATTCCGACGCCATTTTCATATGGCTAGGCATGTTTTCAACCGTATTCGGGAGGGGGTGGTCGGATACGATAAGTATTTCGAGTGCAAGGAGTGTCGGTGTCAAAACCGGCAGATCTCAGGTAGGGGTCCCGAACTGTGCATCTGAGGATCAATGGTAACAAGGGACGATGGGTGACACAATGTTTACCCAGATTCGGGCCCTCTTAAGGGAGGTAAAACCCTATGTCCTGCTTGATTGTATTAAATGAGTATAGGGGTTACAAGAGTTGATCTACCTCGAGATCGTAATGGCTAAACACTAGCTGTCTAGCCTATGAGAATTCTGATAGCCTCTACGGACTAAAACCCTCCGATTTATACACACACCGGAAGGGCCTAGGGTTATACAGAGTCAGTTTGTGGGGGAAGGAAATAACATATCCGGACACCAATCTTGCCATCCACGCATATAGGAGTCCTACACTGACACGGGGGAGAATCTTCTGCTTTTATATTCACAGCCCATCAGTCCGGCCCATATCAAATAGTCTGGACACCCGAGGACCCCCTAATCCAGGACTCCCTCAGTAGCCCCTGAACCAGTCTTCAATGACGATGTGTTCGGCACGCGGATTGTCTTCGACATTGCAAGGCGGGTTCCTTCTCTTAAACATTTCAAGATAACTCCCTGCAAAGGATCTGTATCTGGCTCTGTATAACTAATACAACTCTTAGCCATGAAGGCAAACTATCAAAATAAAACAGCGTCTTTTACTGAAAACTTTTTCGGCGAAGCGTCACGTCTGGCTCTTTAACATTTCGAACCGTTTTCACGCCCCTCGTTTTGCGTTTCGAGGCATAGCCTCCATTGTCATGTATTGTCAAAGTAGAGATCGTGCCCGCCCTTTGCGGGACCCTCATCAATACGGTTTTGGGTAATCCAACCGCGCCATTCGCATGATTTCTTTGGGAACAGGCGAGATTTAAGGCTCGAGAGGGGGGGCGTTTGGTATTTCTCCTGCCTATAAGAGGGTAAAAAATCCCTTCTTTATCCCCCACGCCTTCTCCTAGCTCCTGCCTTCCCTTCCTCTAAGCTCCATCGCCCAAAATCTTAATCTTTCCCACTGCCACTAACCTCCCCAGCCATGTCTGGATCCGGCTCCAAGGGCAAGTGGGAGGCCTCCTCCGTCACGGATAAGTACATTAAGGATCTCCGGAGCGCAGGTTATCCGTCTGCAGAGACCTTGCACAGGCTCCCCAACAAGGGTCAGGTCATCCCTACCCTAGAGCCCAGCGAGAGGGCAGTGTTCAATCTCCACTTCCTCCGCGGACTAGGATTTCCCCTCCATCCCTTCGTCCGCGGCCTCATGTTCTATTACGGGCTAGATTTCCACAATCTAGTCCTGAATTCCTTCCTCCACATATCGGTGTTTGATACGTCCATTTTGCATCATGCTTTTATGTCGATATTTATTGCACTATGGGTTGTTATTACACATTATGTCACAATACTTATACCTATTCTCTCTTATTTTACAAGGTTTACATAAGGAGGGAGAATGCCGGCAGCTGGAATTCTGGGCTAGAAAAGGAGCAAATATTAGAGACCTATTCTGCACAACTCCAAAAGTCCTGAAACTCCACGAAAGTTATTTTTGGAAATAATAAAAAATATTGAGCGGAAGAAATATGTCAGGGGGGCCACCACCTGCCCACGAGGGTGGGGGCGCGCCCTACCCCCCAGGGCGCGCCCCCTGCCTCGTGGGCCCCTAGTTGGCTCTCCGGTGGCCGTCTTCTGCTATATGAAGTCTTTCGTCGAGTAAAAAATCATAAGCAACCTTTCGGGACGAGACCCCGCCGCCACGAGGCGGAACCAATCTAGGGCTCCGGTAGAGCTGCTCTGCCGGGGACACTTCCCTCCGGGAGGGGGAAATCATCGCCATCGTCATCACCAACGCTCCTCTTATCGGGAGAGGGCAATCTCCATCAACATCTTCACCAGCACCATCTCCTCTCAAAACCGTAGTTCATCTCTTGTATCCAATTCTTGTCTCCAAGTCCGGGGTTGGTACTAGTAGGTTGCTAGTAGTGTTGATTACACCTTGTAGTTGATGCTAGTTGGTTTATTTGGTGGAAGATCATATGTTCAGATCCTATATGCATATTAATACCCCTCTCATTATGAACATGCATATGCTTTGTGAGTAGTTACGTTTGTTCCTGAGGACATGGGAGAAGTCTTGCTATTAGTAGTCATGTGAATTTGGTATTCGTTCGATATTTTGATGAGATGTATGTTGTCTATCCTCTAGTGGTGTTATGTGAACGTCGACTACATAACACTTCACCATTATTTGGGCCTAGAGGAAGGCATTGGGAAGTAATAAGTAGATGATGGGTTGCTAAAGTGACATAAGCTTAAACCCTAGTTTATGCGTTGCTTCGTAAGGGGCTGATTTGGATCCATATGTTTCATGCTATGGTTAGGTTTACCTTAATACTTTTGTTGTAGTTGCGGATGCTTGCAATAGAGGTTAATCATAAGTGGGATTCTTGTTCAAGTAAGAACATCACCCAAGCACCGGTCCACCCACATATCAAATTATCAAAGTACCGAACGCGAATCATATGAACGTGATGAAAACTAGCTTGACGGTAATTCCCATGTGTCCTCGGGAGCGCTTTTCTCCATATAAGAGTTTGTCCAGGCTTGTCCTTTGCTACAAAAAGGATTGGGCCACCTTGCTGCACTTTATTTACTTTTGTTACTTGTTGCTCGTTACAAATTATCCTATCACAAAACTATTTGTTACCACTTATTTCAGTACTTGCAGAGAATACCTTGCTGAAAACCGCTTATCATTTCCTTCTGCTCCTCGTTGGGTTCGACACTCTTACTTATCGAAAGGACTACGATAGATCCCCTATACTTGTGGGTCATCAAGACACTTTTCTGGCGCCGTTACCGGGGAGTGAAGCGCCTTTGGTAGGTGGAATTTGGTAAGGAAAAATTTATGTAGTGTGCTGAAATTTATTGTCACTTGTTACTATGGAAAGTAATCCTCTGAGGGGCTTGTTTGGGGTATCTTCACCCCGACCAGTAGAGCAAAGAGTTGCTCCTCAACCTACTGAACCTAATTAAAATGAAAATGTTCCCTTTGAAGTTCCTTCGGGTATGTTAGAAAAACTGCTAGCTAATCCTTTTGCAGGAGATGGAACAAAGCATCCTCATGAGCACCTAATCTATGTGGATGAAGTTTGTGGATTATTTAAGCTTGCAGGTATACCCGATGATGTTGTTAAGAAGAAGGTCTTCCCTTTATCTTTGGAGGGAGATGCATCGACATGGTATAGGCTATGTGATGGTACGAGGTCATGGAACTATAAATGATTGAAATTGGAATTTCATCAGAAGTATTATCCTATGCATCTTGTTCATCGTGATCGCAATTATATATATAATTTCTGGCCATGCGAAGGAGAAAGCATCGCTCAAGCTTGGGGGAGGCTTAAATCAATGTTATATTCATGCCCCAATCATGAGCTCTCAAGAGAAATAATTCTTCAAAGTTTTTATGCTCGGCTTTCTTGAAACAATCGCACCATGCTCGATACTTCTTGTGTTGGCTCATTTACGATGAACACTATTGAATTCAAATGGAATTTATTGGATAGAATTAAACGCAACTCTGAAGATTGGGATCTCGACGAAGGTAAGGAGTCAGGTATGACACCTAAGTTTGATTGTGTTAAATCTTTTATGGATACCGATGTTTTCCGTAAATTTAGCACTAAATATGGACTTGACTCTGAGATAGTAGCTTCGTTCTGTGAATCTTTTGCTACTTATGTTGATCTCCCAAGGAGAAATGGTTTAAATATCATCCTCCCATAGAAGTAAAAGTAGCTGCACCTACTAAAGTTGAAGAAAAGACTGTCACTTATAATGATCCTGTTGTTCCTACTTCTTATGTTGAGAAACCACCTTTCCCTGATAGAATAAAGGATCATGCTAAAGCTTCAACTATGGTTCGTAAAAGCAATATTAGAACTTATACACCTCCTGAGCAAATTAAAGTTGAACCTAATATTGCTATTGTTAAAGATCTCTTGGCTGATAATATTGATGGGCATGTTATTTATTTCATGGTGAAACTGCTAGAATTGCCAAACCTTGTGCTAAAGATAAACATAGACCTGTGGTAGGCATGCCTGTTATTTCTGTTAAAATAGGAGATCACTGTTATCATGGCTTATGTGATATGGGTGCTAGTGCTAGTGTTATACCTCATGACTTATACAAGGAAATTAAGCATGAGATTGCACCTGCTGAGTTATAAGATATTGATGTTACAATTAAACTTGCCAATAGAGATACTATATCAGCAATGGGAATTGTTAGAGATGTTGAAGTCTTGTGTGGGAAAACTAAATATCCTGCTGATTTTCTTGTTCTTGGTTCCCCACAAGATAGCTTTTGTCCCATTATTTTTGGTAGACCCTTCTTGAACACTGTCAATGCTAGAATAGACTGCGAAAATGGTGTTGTTACTATTGGCTTGGGTGATATGTCTCATGAGTTTAATTTCTCTAAATTTAGTAGACAACACCATGAAGAAGAATTTCCTATTAAGGATGAAATTATTGGTCTTGCTTCTATTGTCGTTCCTCCTAGTGATCCTTTAGAACAATATTTGCTAGACCATGAAAATGATATGTTTATGAATGAAAGAAGGGAAATAGATGAAGTATTCTTTAAACAGGAACCCATCCTGAAACACAATTTGCCTGTTGAAATCCTAGGGGATCCTCCTCCACCCAAGGGTGATCCCGTGTTTGAGCTTAAACCGTTGCCTGATACTCTTAAATATGCTTATCTTGATGAAAAGAAGATACATCCTGTTATTATTAGTGCTAACCTTTCAGAGCATGAAGAAGAGAGATTATTGAAAACTCTGAAGAAGCACCGTGCTGCTATTGGATATACTCTTGGTGATCTTAAGGGCATTAGTCCCACTCTATGTCAACATAAAATAAATTTGGAAGAAGATGGCAAACCAGTTCGTGATCATCAACGACGGCTGAATCCTAAGATGAAGGAAGTGGTAAGAAAGGAAATACTAAAGCTCCTTAAGGCAGGTATAATTTATCTCGTTGCTGATAGTCAGTGGGTAAGTCCTGTCCATTGTGTCCCTAAGAAGGGAGGTATTACTGTCGTTCCTAATGATAAAGATGAATTGATTCCGCAAAGAATTATTACAGGTTATAGGATGGTAATTGATTTTCGCAAATTAAATAAAGCTACTAAAAAGGATCATTACCCCTTACCTTTTATCGATCAAATGCTAGAAAGGTTATCTAAACATACACATTTTTGCTTTCTAGATGGTTATTCTGGTTTCTCTCAAATACCCGTGTCAGCCAATGATCAATCAAAGACTACTTTTACTTGCCCTTTCGGTACTTTTGCTTATAGACGTATGCCTTTAGGTTATTGTAATGCACCTGCTACCTTTCAAAGATGCATGATGGCTATATTCTCTGACTTTTGTGAAAAGATTTGTGAGGTTTTCATGGACGACTTCTCCGTTTATGGATCCTCTTTTGATGATTGCTTGAGCAACCTTGATCGAGTTTTGCAGAGATGTGAAGAAACTAATCTTGTCTTGAATTGGGAAAAGTGCCACTTTATGGTTAATGAAGGTATTGTCTTGGGGCATAAAGTTTCTGAAAGAGGTATTGAAGTTGATAAAGCCAAGGTTGATGCTATTGAAAAGATGCCATGTCCCAAGGACATCAAAGGTATAAGAAGTTTCCTTGGTCACGCCGGTTTTTATAGGAGGTTCATTAAGGATTTCTCAAAAATCTCTCGACCTCTGACTAATTTATTACAAAAAAGATATACCATTTGTATTTGATGATGACTGTGTAGAAGCATTTGAAATACTTAAGAAATCATTAATCTCTGCACCTATTGTTCAGCCACCTGATTGGAATTTACCCTTTGAAATTATGTGTGATGCTAGTGATTATGCTGTAGGTGTTGTTCTAGGGCAAAGTGTGGATAAGAAATTAAATGTTATTCAATATGCTAGTAAAACTCTAGACAATGCTCAGAGAAATTATGCTACTAGTGAGAAAGAATTCTTAGCAGTTGTATTTGCTTGTGATAAGTTCAGACCTTATATTGTTGATTCTAAAGTAACTATTCACACGGATCATGCTGCTATTAAATATCTTATGGAAAAGAAAGATGCTAAACCTAGACTTATTAGATGGGTTCTCTTGCTACAAAAATTTGATTTACATATTGTTGATAGAAAAGGAGCTGAGAATCCCGTTGCAGACAACTTGTCTAGGTTAGAAAATGTTCTTGATGACCCACTACCTATTGATGATAGCTTTCCTGATGAGCAATTAAATGTTATAAATGCGTCTCGTAGTACTCCGTGGTATGCTGATTATGCTAATTACATTGTTGCTAAATTTATACCACCTACTTTCACATACCAGCAAAAGAAAAAGTTTTTTTATGATTTGAGACATTACTTCTGGGATGACCCACATCTTTATAAAGAAGGAGTAGATGGTGTTATTAGATGTTGTGTACCTGAGCATGAACATGAACAGATCCTATGCAAGTGTCACTCCGAGGCGTATGGAGGACACCACGCTGGAGATAGAACTGCACATAAGGTATTGCAATCCGGTTTCTATTGGCCTACTCTCTTCAAGGATGCCTGTAAGTTTGTCTTATCTTGTGATGAATGCCAAAGAATTGGTAATATTAGTAGACGTCAAGAAATGCCTATGAATTATTCACTTGTTATTGAACCATTTGATGTTTGGGGCTTTGATTATATGGGAACTTTTCCTGCCTCTAATGGATATACACATATTTTAGTTGTTGTTGATTATGTTACTAAGTGGGTAGAAGCTATTCCAACTAGTAGTGTTGATCATAACACTTCTATTAAGATGCTTAAAGAAGTTATTTTCCCGAGGTTTGGAGTCCCTAGATATTTAATGACTGATGGTGGTTCACATTTTATTCATGGTTCTTTCCGTAAAATTCTTGCTAAGTATGATGTTAATCATAGAATTGCATCTCCTTATCACCCACAGTCTAGTGGTCAAGTAGAATTGAGTAATAGAGAGCTCAAATTAATTTTGCAAAAGACTGTTAATAGGTCTAGAAAGAATTGGTCCAAGAAACTTGATGATGCATTATGGGCCTATAGAACTGCATATAAAAATCCTATGGGTATGTCTCCGTATAAAATGGTTTATGGAAAAGCATGTCACTTACCTCTCGAACTAGAACATAAGGCATATTGGGCTATTAAAGAGCTCAACTATGATTTCAAACTTGCCAGTGGGAAGAGGTTATTTGATACTCCCTCCGTCCGAAAAAACTTGTCATCAAAATGGACAAAAAGGGATGTATCTAGAACTAAAATACATCTAGATACAATCCCCTTTTATTCATTTTGATGACAAGTATTTCCGGACGGAGGGAGTATTAGTTCACTTGATGAATGGAGAACCCAAGCTTATGAAAATGCCAAGTTGTTTAAAGAAAAAGTTAAAAGATGGCATGACAAAAGAATACAAAAGCGTGAATTTAATGTAGGTGATTATGTATTGCTATACAACTCCCGTTTAAGAATTTTTGCAGGAAAACTTCTCTCTAAATGGGAAGGCCCTTACGTTATCGAGGAGGTCTATCGTTCCGATGCCATAAAAATTAACAATTTCGAAGGCACAAATCCGAAGGTGGTGAACGGTCAAAGAATCAAACACTATATCTCAGGTAATCCTATAAATGTTGAAACTAATGTTATTGAAACCGTAACCCCAGAGGAATACATAAGGACACTTTCCGGAATGTTTCAGACTCCGAAAAGGAATAGGTATGTGGTACGATAAGTAAACCGACTCCAAAACAGTTTTTAAGGCAATATTTCTCCGATTCGGAATATTTAGAAAAATAGAAAAATAAGAAGCAGTCCGGGAAGGACACGAGGCCTCCACGAGGGTGGAGGGCGCTCCCTACCCCCCTGGGCACGCCCCCCTACCTCGTGGGCAGCTCGTGTGCTCTCCGGACTCCGTTTTCTTGCACGATACGTATTTTGGTCGGTAAAAATTCATTATATATTCTCCTGAAGGTTTTGACTCCTGTATCATGCAAATATTCTCTGTTCTTGTTTCGAGTTGTTGCTGCTGCAGATTAGAGCAAGATGTCTTCTCAAGAGTCAGTTGGGGAGAGCCGGGTGTCTCATCCGGCATCGGAGCCAAGGACAAACAGCAATGCTGACCACTTTGGGCCAGCAACAGAGGGAGAGATGGAGGCTGACTTGATGAGGATAGATGCCATGGAGGAGGATCAAGAAGTCACTTCTCGCTTCCGAGCTGGATTCACGATGGGGGAACTACAAAGCTCAGCTATTCCAAACTCGGTTATCCCTTCCAATGTTAGATTTCTTTCTTATGAAAATATGAAGAGGAGTGTCACTTGTTCTCCCGAAGCTATGCAACACCCTTGGGTGCAAGGAGCCTTAGCCTTACAGGAAATCTTCGTAAGGAAATGATGGACCTCAAGCAGCAAGTCAATAAGCTCGAGGAGGAGAATCGTATCCTGAGGGGCATCATCGCCAAGAATATTACACCATCACCAACAAAGAAGGAGATATAATCACATAGGTATGGGCACTCCCCTTGGCAACTGCCAAGCTTGGGGGAGGTGCCCCGGTATCGTATCACCATCACACTCCTTTCTTTACCGTTTTTCTTAGTTCGATCCTTTTAGTAGTATCTTGATCTAGTAGAATAAAGTTTATGGTATGATCTAGTTTTGAGTTTTGCTTTATGATCCCTCTATGTAATCGAGTCTGTGAGCTATATAATAAAGATTAGTATTGAATCAAGGGCTTGATTATTTTGCCATGATCTTGAGTGAATAAAAGAAAAGAGAAAAAGAAATAAAGAGTTCATATTGATCTTATTGAGAGTAATGACTTCACATAGAAAGAGTATGATGATTAAAAATGGTTGAGAGTTGGTAAAGATAGCTTTGGTCATCGTTGCAATTAATAGGAAGTAATAAAGAAAGAGAGGTTTCACATATAAATATACTATCTTGGACATCTTTTATGATTGGGAGCACTCATTAAAATATGACATGCTAAAGAGTTGATGTTGGACAAGGAAGACAACGTAATGAGTTATGTTTTCTTATATCTGAGATAAAGTATATTGTCATGGATCATCCAACATGTTGAGCTTGCCTTTCCCCCTCATGCTAACCTTGCACCAAGTAGATATACTACTTGTGCTTCCAAAAACCCTTAAACCAGTTTTGCCATGAGAGTCCACCATACCTACCTATGGATTGAGTAAGATCCTTCAAGTAAGTTGTCGTCGGTGCAAGCAATAAAAATTGCTCTCTAAATATGTATGACTTATTAGTGTGGGAGAAAATAAGCTTTATACGACCTTGTGATGTGGAAGAAATAAAAGCGACGGACTACATAATAAAGGTTCATATCACAAGTGGCAATATAAAGGGACGTTCTTTCGCATTAAGATTTTGTGCATCCAACCACAAAAGCGCATGGCAACCTCTGCTTCCCTCTGCGAAGGGCCTATCTTTTATTATTATCTTCTACCTTATGCAAGAGTCATGGTGATCTTCACCTTTCCTTTTTACATTTTATCCTTTGGAAAGCACAGGGTGTTGGAAAGATCCTGATAGATATATCTAATTGGATGTAAGTCAGCATGAGTTATTATTGTTGACATTACCCTTGAGGTAAAAGGTTGGGAGGCGAAACTATAAGCCTCTATCTTTCTCTGTGTCTGATTAAAACTCCGTAACCACAAGTATTGCGTGAGTGTTCGCAATTATGAAAGACTAAATGATAGTTGAGTATGTGGACTTGCTAGAAAGCTCTGACATAGTCTCTTTCTGATGTTATGATAAATTGCAATTGCTTCAATGATTGAGATTATATTTTGTTGGTTCTCAATAAAGTTTCTGATTCATACTTTGCGTTCTGAATATATTATTACTTGAGCATAAGAAATCATATGACAATATCCTTATATGTTGCTGTTATGAGAATAATCATGATGCCCACATGTCCGTATTTTATTTTATCGACACCTCTACCTCTAAACATGTGGACATATTTATCGTTATCGGTTTCCGCTTGAGGACAAGCAAGGTCTAAGCTTGGGGGAGTTGATACGTCCATTTTGCATCATGCTTTTACATCAATATCTATTGCATTATGGGCTGTTATTACACATTATGTCACAATACTTATGCCTATTCTCTCTTATTTTACAAGGTTTACATAAGGAGGAGAATGCTGGCACTGGAATTCTCAATGGAAAAGGAGCAAATATTAGAGATCTATTCGCACAACTCCAAAAGTCCTGAAACTCCACGAAAGTTATTTTTGGAAATAATAAAAAATACTGAGCGGAAGAAATACGTCAGGGGGCCACCACCTGCCCACGAGGGTGGGGGCCGCCCTACCCCCCAGGGCGCGCCCCCCTGCCTCGTGGGCCCCCTGTTGGCTCTCCGGTGGCCGTCTTCTGCTATATGAAGTCTTTCGTCGAGTAAAAAATCATAAGCAACCTTTCGGGACGAGACCCCGCCGCCACGAGGCGGAACCAATCTAGGGCTCCGGTAGAGCTGTTCTACCGGGGACACTTCCCTCTGGGAGGGGGAAATCATCGCCATCGTCATCACCAATGCTCCTCTTATCGGGAGAGGGCAATATCCATGAACATCTTCACCAGCACCATCTCCTCTCAAAACCGTAGTTCATCTCTTGTATCCAATTCTTGTCTCCAAGTCCGGGGTTGGTACTAGTAGGTTGCTAGTAGTGTTGATTACTCCTTGTAGTTGATGCTAGTTGGTTTATTTGGTGGAAGATCATATGTTCAGATCCTATATGAATATTAATACCCCTCTGATTATGAACATGCATATGCTTTGTGAGTAGTTACGTTTGTTCCTGAGGACATGGGAGAAGTCTTGCTATTAGTAGTCATGTGAATTTGGTATTCGTTTGATATTTTGATGAGATGTATGTTGTCTATCCTCTAGTGGTGTTATGTGAACGTTGACTACATAACACTTCACCATTATTTGGGCCTAGAGGAAGGCATTGGGAAGTAATAAGTAGATGATGGGTTGCTAGAGTGACAGAAGCTTAAACCATAGTTTATGCGTTGCTTCGTAAGGGGCTGACTTGGATCCATATGTTTCATGCTATGGTTAGGTTTACCTTAATACTTTTGTTGTAGTTGCGGATGCTTGCAATAGAGGTTAATCATAAGTGGGATGCTTGTTCAAGTAAGAACAACACCCAAGCACCGGTCCACCCACATATCAAATTATCAAAGTACCGAACGCGAATCATATGAATGTGATGAAAACTAGCTTGACGATAATTCCCATGTGTCCTCGGGAGCGCTTTTCTCCATATAAGAGTTTGTCCAGGCTTGTACTTTGCTACAAAAAGGATTGGGCCACCTTGCTGCACTTTATTTACTTTTTTTACTTGTTGCCGTTATAAATTATCCTATCACAAAACTATCTGTTACCACTTATTTCAGTACTTGCAGAGAATACCTTGCTGAAAACCGCTTATCATTTCCTTCTGCTCCTCATTGGGTTCGACACTCTTACTTATCAAAAGGACTATGATAGATCCCCTATACTTGTGGGTCATCAACGTTCATCGTCGTGTGCGAGGCTCTCCTCCCCATCCCGCCACACTTCGGCCTATGTCTTAAAAGTTTTCAATCTGAAGCCGAAGGTGGTCGATGGACAACAAGCGGACTACGACGGGGCCTTGGTGAGCAAGCTTCCCAACGCCGTCTGGCCCAAAGGGGCATTCATCGAGACGGGTAAAGTGTGGCTGCAGGAGTGGTTCTACATTACCGAACCCCGCAACGCCAACTGGGAAGCCACACCCGTCTTCGGATCCGGACCCCCACCAGGCTCACCCTTTGGACCACTAAGGGCCTTGACTGGGGGTCCACGACGGAGGTGCAGATGCTGCAAAAGCGTATCACCAACATGATAGGCAAAAACACGAGTCTCACAAACGTGATTCAGGTGATGCTCTTCCACCGGACTCTTCCCTGCCAACTCCGGGCCTCTCACATGTGGGAGTTTAATCCGGAGGAGCCACGGACCTTGAAGCACTTCTTCGGCACAATGCATGAAGACATTTGGAAGCTGCTCTTCAAGGCCCAAAAAATGTGGCCAAAGAACACCAAAGACATCGATCTCGACATCAAGAATCCGGCCTCGCCGGTAAGCATGATTTTCCTGAGTACCTATTCGGTCAATAAGTTTAGATATAATGTATCATCTGTCCTTCATGTAGGGCTGGACGACAATGGCGGAGGGGATCAAATGTCTAGCATCGCTGCCTGAAGACCCAGCCACACCCCAGCTAACAGAGATGTTGTTCCCGGCGCCTTATCAGGCACTGGAGAAGAAGGCCAAGAAGAAGGTCAAGGAAGCCAAGGGCGGCCCTTGCCACAAGGGTCCTCTGGATGGTATGTCCGGAGAGACCGAAGCCCCCTCCTCCCATGAGGAAGACGAGGAAGTAGAAGAGTAGGAGGAGGTGGAAAGTGACTTCCCTCGTGAGGGGAGGAAGAAGAAGAGGGAGGCCTCCGAAGACCCTAAGGGGGGGGGCACCCAAGAGGGGGAAGATGGTCCTCCAGGACAGTTCGGAATCAGATGTTGAACTGGTCCCCAAAAATCCTCCCAAGGCGAAGCCCCTGGCCGAATCGTAAGTATTTAGATACTCACTGTTTATCTTCAGTTTTCCCTGTCTATTATATAAGCTATTTTGCTACGTGCCTTTTAGCCCTCCATGCGAGCTTCCGAACGCTCCGTTATCGAAGGGGAGCTCTCTGCCGCCCGAGATGGCAGAGAGAGAGACGCCGCCACGAGACCCCTTGCCTATCACCATGGACGACACCGAGGTGTTGTCCCGAAGGACCTCTCCTGGCCGCGAAGGGGCGGGCGAGGCTGTGGAGAAGGTGCCCGAGGTTAATACCTCGGTCGCCGAAGACATAGGGGAGGCGACCCCTATGGCAACCGATGGTGCGGACCCCCAACAATCCGGGCCCCAGACAGACACCATTCCAGAGACCAATGCGGCTCCGGATCAGGTGAGCAGCCCCCTTCAAAAAGAGGGGGGAGGAGCATCTGCTCCGTCGGCGACCTCCGCTAATCCAGAGGCGCCGAACGCTTTAGCGGAAGCACTGCGACGTGCTTCCATCATGGAGGAGCACCGCGCCCTGATGGGTGTGGTGGTTGAGAAGGTTCAGTCTGCCAAGAGCGGACTGAACGAAGCCTTTACCAGTCTACTGACAGGCTTCGAGTGTTGGGGAACGTAGTATTTCAAAAAAATTGCCTACGATCACGCAAGATCTATCTAGGAGAAGCATAGAAACGAGTGGGGAGAGTGTGTCCACGTACTCTCATAGACTGAAAGTGGAAGCGTTTAGTAACGCGGTTGATGTAGTCGAACGTCTTCGCGATCCAACCGATCAAGTACCGGACGCACAGTACCTCCGCGATCTGCACACGTTCAACTCGGTGACGTCCCTCAAACTCTAGATCCAGCTGAGGCCGAAGGAGAGTTTCGTCAGCACGACGGCGTGGTGACGGTGATGATGAAGTTACCGGCGCAGGGCTTCGCCTAAGCACTACGATGATATGACTGAGGTGTGTAACTGTGGAACGGGGCACCGCACACGGCTAAGACAAATCTTGAGTGCCTTTGGGGTCCCCCCTGGCCATGTATATAAAGGAGGGGAGGGAAGAGGTGGCCGGCCCAAGGGGGGCGCGCCAGGTGTGGGGAATCCTACTAGGACTCCCGAGCCCAAGTAGGATTCCCCTCCTCTTTCCTATTCGGAGTAGAAGAGAAGGAAAGAGAGGGAGAGGGAGAAGGAAAGGGGGGCCGCGCCCCCACCCCTTGTCCAATTCGGTTTGGGCAGGGGGGAGGCGTGCGCCACCTCTTGGCCCTTCTCCCCTCTCTCCATTAAAGCCCAATAAGGCCCATTACTTCTCCCGGCGAATTCTCGTAACTCTCCGATACTCCAAAAAATACCCGAATCACTCAGAACCTTTACGATGTCCGAATATAGCCTTCCAATATATCGATCTTTACATCTTGACCATTTCGAGACTCCTCATCATGTCCGTGATCTCATCCGGGACTCCGAACAACCTTCGGTACATCAAATCACATAACTCGTAATACAAATCGTCATCGAACGTTAAGCGTGCAGACCCTACGGGTTCGAGAACTATGTAGACATGACCGAGACACATCTCCGGTCAATAACCAATAGCGGAACCTGGATGCTCATATTGGCTCCTACATATTCTACGAAGATCTTTATCGGTTAAACCGCATAACAACATACGTTGTTCCCTTTGTCATCAGTATGTCACTTTCCCGAGATTCGATCGTCGGTATACTCATACCTAGTTCAATCTCATTACCGGCAAGTCTCTTTACTCGTTCTGTAATGCATCATCCCGCAACTAACTCATTAGTCACATTGCTTGCAAGGCTTATAGTGATGTGCATTACCGAGAGGGCCCAGAGATACCTCTCCGATACTTGGAGTGAAAAATCCTATTCTCGATCTATGCCAACCCAACAAACACCTTCGGAGACACCTATAGAGCATCTTTATAATCACCCAGTTACGTTGTGACGTTTGATAGCACACAAGGTGTTCCTACGGTATTTGGGAGTTGCATAATCTCATAGTCAGAGGAACATGTATAAGTCATGAAGAAAGCAATAGCAACAAAACTAAACGATCATCGTGCTAAGCTAACGGATGGGTCTTTGTCAATCACATCATTATCTAATGATGTGATCCCGTTAATCAAATGACAACTCATGTCTATGGCTAGGAAACTTAACCATCTTTGATTAACGAGCTAGTCAAGTAGAGGCATACTAGTGACACTCGGTTTGTCTATGTATTCACACATATACTAAGTTTTCCGGTTAATACAATTCTAGCTTGAATAATAAACATTTATCATGATATAAGGAAATATAAATAACAACTTTATTATTGCCTCTAGGGCATATTTCCTTCATCGAGGTATGCGACGTAATGCTCTAAACGCTCTTCTATATATAGAAGAATATACCTGTACACAGAGAGTAGCCCCTGAGGCTCTGTCCGGTGTGAAATAAACCGGGCAGAGGATCCACATAAAATTTGGGAAAGCTAACATACTTCTTTGTTATCATAACAAGTTTCCCTGTTGGCGGCAACCGCCCAGGCTACAGAAGTTTACGAACTCAATCGGAAGCTTAAGTTGGCCGATGAAGAGATCGACCGTGTTAACAAGCGTTTCGATGAGACGCAAGGTATGTGTATAGTGTTAAAAGTTTAGTTGTATATCATAAGTGATCAGAGATTAACTCATGTAATGCTTTTGATTATGAGCATAGTTGGTGCAGCCGAGGTCGAGACCTTCAAAGGCGCCCTTGCCCAAGCCCAGAAAGAGGCGAAAGCAAACAAGGCAGCCACTTTGTGGAGACTGAGCAAGCCGCCCGCCGTAAACACGAAGCTCGGGTGGCCGAAGTCAAGCGGGAGCTAAAGGACGCCATTAGCAAATGTGGGGATTTAGAGGAGAAGACTTCGGCCCAATCATCTGAACTCGCCAAAGCCCTCCAGGAGGCTAAAGAGGCGTGGGTCAAGTCTCAGAGTGCTCGCGAAGAGATCCGTCGGGCGAAGCAAATAGCGGCTGGTAAGGCCTTTCTTTTGCAGAGTATATTTGGAGGTCAAAGATATGCTTTTCTCACTCGAGTATGGAGTTCTCTAGACGCGTTTGCGGATCTTTCGAGGAGTGCCGCCAATGCCGTACAGTTCTTCCAAGCCCAGGAGGGGAACTTGACCGAGAAGCTGTTCTGGTTGCAGTATCTTGCGTCGGAGCACCCGACGCCCCTAAACGACCAGCTGAAGCAGCTGATGGAGCTGCATAGGGTGTCAGGCTTGGACATGAAGGATCTAATAGTCCGGCTTTGTCCAACCAAACCAATTCCCAGTAGCTACTTTGGTTTGGTGAAGCGGCTCGTCGATGCGCTGCCACGGATTGACGCTGTGAAGCGCTTGTCCTGCATCGAAGGTGCTCGGATGGCCTTTGCCTGCGTCAAGATGCACTGGGCGAAGATGAAGGGCACTGACGTGGCGACCGCAGGCCCGCGTGAAGGCAAGTACCACCACAAGCCGGAGAGGTACTTCGAAGACGTCCTGGCAGGGGCCCGAATAGTAGAGGGTCAGTGCTCTAAGGACGTGATATTTGATTAGATGTGTGCGGGTTGCAAACACTATGTTATGATCCCCTGCTTGTAATATATTTATGCCTTTTATCTTAAGTGAATTTTCCTCCTGTGCGGCCGTTTTAATTCTGAAAGTTGCCAGTCATCGGCTTCAGCCCCCACATAGATGCTATGGGGGTGTTCGGCATAGCGCGTGACCACACTTTATCCAAAGTCTTGGTTCATAAAGGAGGTATCCGCGAGGTGAAGCAGGCAATCAGACTATGCGGCTTTTTTGCTTTCACTTAGCCATATGAGTTTGATAGTGGGGCTAAGTACTAGCCCCTTTTGCGTATGCGGCAATCCGAATTAAGGTGCCTTTTCCATGCGGCTAGATGAAGACCAGCTCCACGTATAACACGGAGTAAATCACTAACGATTTGTAGTAAGTCACTGACTCACCGACTAGCTCTCGCTTTATCATGACAATCAGTTTTCGGCTTTCTCTACTGAGGTACTTGACCGGAAAAACCAGAAATACAATCGCAGTAGTTCTCCCTTTACTACCTTAGCCAAACGAGCGAAACGTAAGGTGGTAAGCACAGGAGCCAGGCAACCCAACTATTAGACCAAAGACATGATTCGGAGCCGATGCATATAGTACGATATTCGGGACGTCGAAGAGTACCCTATAGGTGTTTAGACTTGAAAACGTGTGGAGCTGAATACATCCCCCGGTGTTAAGGCCGGACTGAAGCACGTGTGGCAATCTGAAGTAAGGAGGGAATACAGATGAAAAAATGAATCAGTACCAGACGAAAAGTGGTGATCAATTGTTTCCTTTATATCCTAGTTAACACATCGAGACGTGCTATTACAGATAATGCCATAAATATCAAGGCTATTTTACATGCCGAGAGTTTACACAAGGGAAAGTTGTACACAGGCCTAAAAGCAGTGGTTTTGAAGATCCCAGCGGTGCCCTGCCGCACATCTACGTCGTTTCTCCTTGGTGACAAATCCTTTGAGAGGAAAAGTCGAGGGTCGTCTACAAGAAAGGGGAATATAGAAAGGAGTCCCTGTACAACCGTAGAGTAGGTAGGTTTTCAATGAACCTGTAGTGAAAGAAAAGAAAAAGAAAAAAAAGGGTTAAGGTCCGAATAGGATCAAGCCGTAGTATAGACCTTTTCCGCAGGATGCCCCGGCGCTGTCCAAGGTATTTTTCGTGCGTAATTATGCACGCGCGTTACGTATGCCGCAACCTTATTGGGCGATCGCCGGAGGCTGGACTGCTATTCAAGCTCTGGATCCGCCAGCTGTCGTGCTGTAATGTGGATCGGACTCGCATGGCAGTGTCAAGGGTCTTAATGACCGATGAGTTGTTCAGCTTGATGAGCACTCTCTGTGTCTCGGCTGCAAGGGCCGCGGTGTACTCCTCGGTACGGAGGGAGCGCTCCATATTTCCATTTACTGTGATGACACTGCGCGGTCCGGGCATTTTGAGCTTCAAATAAGCATAGTGTGGGACTGAATTAAAGCGGGCGAAAGCAGTTCATCCGAGCAGTGCATGATAACCACTACGGAAAGGGACGATATCGAAGATCAATTCTTCACTTCGAAAGTTATCTGGAGAGCCGAATACCACTTCCAGTGTTAAGGAGCCTGTGTAGCAGGCCTCTACGCCCGGTATCACTCCTTTAAAGGTAGTGTTACTAGGCTTGATTCTTGAAGGGTCAATACCCATCTTACAGACAGTGTCTTGGTAATCCGTCGATGATAGGATCGAGTACCAGGGCCGCTGAACCTCCATGACGGATACTAGTTGGGTGGTCCCTGCGATCGAAGGTGATCGGACAAGCCGACCATGGGTTAAATTTTGGGGCGACATGCTCTACGGTGTAGACGTCCCTTAGTGCGCGCTTGCGCTCCCTCTTGGGAATATGGGTGACATATATCATGTTCACTGTTTTCACATCGGGGGGAAACTTCTTCTGTCCCCCTATGTTCGGAGGGCGGGGCTCATCATCGTCCTCGCTTTGAGGTCCTTTCCCCTCATGTTCGGTATTTAGTTTACTGGCCTGCTTAAAAACCCAGCAGTTTATGTTGGTGTGGTTGGCAGGCTTGTCAGGGGTGCCATGGATTTGGCAAGGCCTATCTAGTATCTTGTCCAAATTGGATGGACCGTCTTCATTTCCTTTGAACGGCTTCTTCCGCTGACCGGGCTTGGAGCCGCTGAACCCGGCATTTACCGCCGTATCTTTGGTTTCTTCATTGTTGTTCTGATGCTTATTTTTGCTGCGACGTGACCTTCCATTGCCATACCTAGCCTCAGAGGTACCAGGGTCGCTGGTACTGTTGCTTCTACGAGCCAACCAGCTATCTTCGCCCGCATAGAAGCAGGTCATAAGTGCAGTAAGAGTTGTCATAGTCTTTGGCTTTTCCTGACCGAGGTGTTGGGCGAGCCATTCATCACGGACGTTGTGCTTAAAGGCCGCTAAGGCTTCGGCATCCGGATAGTCGATGATTTGGTTCTTTTTAATTAAGAACCGAGTCCAGAGTTTGCGGGCTGACTCTCCGGGTTGTTGGACTATGTGACTCAAGTCATTAGCGCCCAGTGGCCGGACATAAGTGCCTTGGATGTTGTCCCGACAAGCATCCTCTAAGTCCTCCCAACTGCCAATGGAGTTCTCTAGGAGGCTATTCAACCAGTGTCGTGCTGGTCCTTTTAGCTTTAGGGGGAGGTATTTTATGGCGTGGAGATCATCACCACGAGCCATTTGAATGTGGAGAAGAAAATCTTCAATCCATACAGCGGGATCTGTCGTTCCATCGTACGCCTCAATGTTTACGGGTTTAAACCCTTCTGGAAACTGGTGCTGCATTACCTCATCGGTAAAGCACATGGGATGTGCGGCGCCTCTATATCAGGCAATGTCACGATGGAGTTCATATGGCATCCGTGTTTGGTTTTCGGCCCTAACTTGGTTATGCTTGTCGTGCCGGGCTTGATGGTCGTCGTCTCGTGTTGGGGTACGTCCAGTTGATCCGTAGATTGATCTGGTCTGGCCGGCTCTATTGTCCAGGTCCTGACGTAAGTCGTATGTGTAGCCCGGAGCCGCCACCTCTTTGCCTCAGCGGCGGGGAGGCATGGGCTGGTGTTCGGCATAAGTAGTCGCTTTGTCCCATCCACGTGGTGGTCGGTCCGATTAATCAGCATGATTGTATCTTGACGGTATTGGCTCAAGGGCCTCATTGTCGAATTGTGGTAGTAGCATGCGCTTTGGGTAGCTCTTCGTCGGGCGCTCGAGGCCATATTCTTCGGCAACCAAGACCTTGGTCCATCTGTCGTTGAGCGTATCCTGTTCGGCTTGAAGCTGCTGCTGTTTCTTTTTCAGGCTCCTCGCAGTGACGATGAGCTGTCGCTTAAAGCGTTCTTGTTCGAGGGGTTCCTTTGGCACGATGAAATCTTCGTTACCGAGGCTAACGTCTTCCCCGGAGGCCGGTAGATAGTTACTATCTTCCGAATCCTCATGATCGACAAGTTCATCTGGGTTGACTTGTCCCTCTTCCCATTCAACCTGCTCGAACGCAGGTTCGACGGGGTGATCGGAGTCTTTGGCATTGTCCAGAGTGTTATTATCTCCAGTGTCGGTATTGCTTTCCTTTTCCCGACGTGATCATGAGCGGCGCCGCTGACGTCGGCGCTTTGGTGGTTTCTCGACGGGCTTGTCCTTAATTGAATCTTGAGTGCCATCACCGTCCTTCTTGTCGGCCGTATCCACCATGTACATGTCGTAAGTAGAAGTGGTCGTCCAACGCCTAGTGATAGGCGGGTTTTGGCCTGGTTCGGCTCCGGCATCGTCGTCCATACCATCGATGTCTTCGGAGGCGTAGTCTAGCATGTCGGTTAGGTCCTTGACGGTGGCTATTAAGTGGGTGGTGGGTGGGGCGTAAAATTTCCCTCTCTCAGCCCCCAGTTCAGGCTGGGCGTAGTTAAGAAGTGACGCTTCCGTGATGGCGAGAGATCGCATTAGGTCCAGCGCCTCGTTTAGGAGCGAAAGCTGGAAAATTGATTGAGGATCTGCGGAGCTGGGTCCGGTAATCACCACTTGACCGAGCTCGGTGGACGCAGACCTCGAAAGCTCGGAGTTGATATCCAGAGACGATTCCGGCTTCCCGATGATAGGAAGAGTCATGTTTGACTCCGGGCCCGTTGACAACATGGTCACCTCTAGGTCTCTGGTAGGGAGCTCCGTAATGGGAGAGAGTCCGGGCGGGCTTATCCTCCCGTCTTCAGACAGAGTGGTCCGCTCTGGATCTAAAGCCAGGGCAGGCACGAGAGTCGATCCTTGAACGGAATCTGATGGTGAATCCGACGGGCTTCCTTCATGTAGATGAGGAGCGGCGGCCGTGGCCGAGAACCCTTGGAAGATCAAGTCTCCTCGGATATCAGCGATATAATTCAGGATTCCAAACCTGATCTGGTGACTAGAGGCGTAGCTGTTGATCTGCTCGAGGTGACCAATTGAATTAGCCCGCAGAGCGAAACCACCAAACACAAAGAGTTGACCAGGGAGAAAAGTCTCCCCGGAAACAGCATCGTCGCCGATAACGAGTCGAGCCATCGATCCTACTGTCGACGACACAGTGGAACTCTCAATGAAAGCACCAATGTCGGTGTAAAAATCGGCAGATCTTGGGTAGGGGGTCCCGAACTGTGCGTCTGAGGATCAATGGTAACAAGGGACGATGGGTGACACGATGTTTACCCAGCTTCGGGCCCTCTTAAGGGAGGTAAAACCTATGTCCTGCTTGATTGTATTAAATGAGTATAGGGGTTACAAGAGTCGATCTACCTCGAGATTGTAATGGCTAAACCCTAGCTGTCTAGCCTATGAGAATTCTGATAGCCTGTACGGACTAAAACCCTCTGGTTTATATACACACCGGAAGGGCCTAGGGTTATACAGAGTTGGTTTGTGGGGGAAGAAAATAACATATCCGGACACCAATCTTGCCATCCACGCATATAGGAGTCCTACCCGGACACGGGGGAAAGTCTTCTGCTTTTATCTTCACGTCCCATCAGTCCGGCCCATATCAAATAGTCCGGACACCCGAGGACCCCCTAATCCAGGACTCCCTCAAGGAGGATGCCCTTGGAAATATTAGCTTTTCCTCTTATCAGAAATGCACTGCAGCTATCCGAATGCTTGCATACGAAGAGCCCGGTGATCTCATCGATGAATACGTTTGTATGAGCGAGTCTACATGCCTAGACTCCATGTACACGTTCTACAAGGATGTGATCGCAGTGTTTCGCCCTGAGTACTTGAGAGAGCTAAATGTTGAAGATACAACCCGCTTGTTGGCAATGAATGCCAGCAGGGGCTTTGCAGGGATGCTTGGCAGTATAGACTGCATGCACTGAGAGTGGAAGAACTGCCCTTCTCCTTGGCAAGGGTAGTATAGGGGCCATGTCGAGGCTTGCACTGTCATACTTGAGGTCGTGGCATAAGATCTCTGGATCTGGCACTCTTTCTTCGGCACGTCCGGATGGCACAATGATATCAACGTGCTTCAACGCTCGCCGGTGTTTGCAAGGCTTGCCGAAGGCAACTGCCCGCCGATGAATGTTAATATCAACAGCCAGACTACAACAAATGATACTACCTAGCTGGCGATATTTGTCCTTAGTGGATCACTATTGTGAAGACAATCCCCAACCCTGTCGGAGAGAAGAGGAGGAGATTTGCTCAAGAGCAAGAGGAGTGGTAGGAAGGATGTCAAGCGTGTTTGGTGTTCTGCAACCTCGATGGGGCATCGTTCGATATCCTGCTAGAATTTGGAGCACCAAGAAGTTGTGGGAGGTGATAACTGCTTGTGTGGTCATGGACAATATAATCGTAGAGAATGAGCTCCTGAAACGTATCTACGATCAAGGGTTTCAGTTCCAGGGTGACAATGTTGTGCCTGAGCATGGAGGAGCGGCAACGTTTGCACAATTTATCCAATTTCATCATTAATTCCGTGATTAGGAAACTCACATTCAGCTGCAAGATGATTTGGTTGAGTATATGTGGGCTCATGCTGGCAATCAATAGATGTAGTTTTAAAAATGTAATTTAGACCATTTAATTTTTGTTCAGCTTGTAAACTATGATATATTTATTTGGTTGTGGAACTATGCTATATTTGTCTGCTTATGAAACTGTGCAAAATATGTGTATATTGGTTGAAAAATGACGGCAAGCTAACCGCACGGGCAAATATGAATCATCGCATTGGACGCACTGTCGACCTAAACTAAAAACAGGGCGAACACCGAAAGGACGGTCGACCCAAACGAATAAAAATCGGATAAAGCGCGCATTCGTTTGAGTGGACGTATTGAAGTTGCTCTAACATGCACTGCACGCCTCTCGAGAAGTCATTTGAGGGCACCACACCGTCACTGGTAGGAACTCAGGAAGGAAGAACCACTGCACTGTGTGAGCATCTTCATGGACAAAGTCCTGGGAAAAGGAAAGTGCGCTCAACATGCGGTTTCCACTTACTCACGATTATGGACGTAAACAAAGGATTCGGCTTGCCTGCTCCCTCTCCATGCTCCTATCCGTGCTCCCACTTCATTCTACGGCTGTTCTTTTTCTTTTTTCTTTTCAAATCTAATCATCTCCCTTCTCCCCAGATTTTCAGGGAATGGGGCCGGGCCTTATTTTCTTCAAATCAAATCAAGCCATGTATGCGGGAGCACGGATGAGAGCATGGGAAGGGAGCAGGCAAGTCTCTACAGAGATGGGATTTGATTCTTTTGCTAAAGAACCATTATGGATAGGAATGTGAGTGTATGTATGTGTTTGTGAGTATGTGCATTTTGTACCGTGTTAAAGAAAATGTGGAGTATATAAATAGGATTTGGGGTGGGGTGAGACGTAGAGAGGGGAATAATTCATGCCAAATACGGTGGGCCGTTGTCCCCATTGTAGATCACCAGCTGCTATGCACACGATACCTGGCAGACGACTGCTAGACGATACTGGAAATCAAACCATTGCCAGTGGATTGACATATCGTGCGTCAATCGTTCAGCAGGTATCGTTTGTGAAGCAGTTTCGCCCATCTTATAAGCAGGAAGGGGATGGAGAAGCAGCAGCCTCTGCCAGTCCCACACACACACGCACTTGACAAGACGAGACGGAGGCCCGAAACAGAGGAGAGGAGAGGAGAGGAGAGCAGAGCAGAGAGGGATAGGGAGGGAGGAGTTGTCCGGCTCCCCCTCCGTGCCTTGCCGTCCCGATGTCTAGCGACCCTGAAGAGATCAAGGCTCGCGTCGTCGTCCACGGCGCCGGCGCCGACGCCAACGCCGCCGACGAGTGGGCCCGCCCGGAGCTCGAGGCCTTCCACCTCCCCTCCACCTCCCAGCCCCCGCACTTGTTCCACCCACCGCACCCAGAGCCAGAAGCAGCAGAGCAATCCACGCCAGCACCGGCCGTGGCAGCAGCTACCGGCACCAACAATGCGTCTGGTTCCCCCGCTCCTCCTCGCTCGCCGCCTCCCGCGCCACTGGAGACGGAGCAGCTTCCGGTCAATGCCAAGCCGCCTGCCGACGAGAAGCCGCCCCCTCCGGCGCCGGCGGCCGCCCTGCGCGACTTGTTCCGCTTCGCCGACGGCCTAGATCGCGTCCTCATGGCCGTGGGCACGCTCGGCGCCCTCGTCCACGGCTGCTCCCTCCCCTTCTTCCTCCGCTTCTTCGCCGACCTCGTCGACTCCTTCGGCTCCCACGCCGACGACCCGGACACCATGGTCCGCCTCGTCGTCAAGTACGCCTTCTACTTCCTCGTCGTGGGCGCCGCCATCTGGGCATCGTCCTGGGCCGAGATTTCCTGCTGGATGTGGACCGGCGAGCGGCAGTCCACCCGGATGCGGATCCGGTACCTCCAGGCGGCGCTCAAGCAGGACGTCTCCTTCTTCGACACCGACGTGCGCACCTCCGACGTCATCTATGCCATCAACGCCGACGCTGTCATCGTCCAGGACGCCATCAGCGAGAAGCTCGGCAACCTCATCCACTACATGGCCACCTTCGTGGCCGGCTTCGTCGTCGGCTTCACCGCAGCGTGGCAGCTCGCGCTCGTCACGCTGGCCGTCGTGCCGCTCATCGCCGTCATCGGCGGCCTCACCGCCGCCACCATGGGCAAGCTCTCCTCCAAGAGCCAGGACGCGCTGTCCAGCGCCAGCAACATCGCGGAGCAGGCCCTGTCGCAGATACGGATCGTGCAGTCGTTCGTGGGTGAGGAGCGGGTGGCGCAGGCCTACTCGGCGGCGCTAGCCGTGGCGCAGAGCATCGGCTACCGGAACGGCTTTGCCAAGGGCCTCGGGCTGGGCGGCACCTACTTCACCGTCTTCTGCTGCTACGCTCTGCTCCTCTGGTACGGCGGGCACCTCGTTCGCGGCCACCACACCAACGGCGGGCTGGCCATCGCCACCATGTTCTCCGTCATGATCGGCGGACTGTAAGTCTTCCGTCTTATTACTCCTCTCCTCTCCTCTTTATTTATTTATAAGGAGAGGACACCTTGGCGCCGCTGAAAGGGAAGATGCATTGATGGATTCTTGTGTTGTGCGAGCAGCGGTCTTGGGCAGTCGGCGCCGAGCATGGCGGCGTTTGCCAAGGCGAGGGTTGCGGCCGCGAAGATCTTCCGTATCATCGACCACACGCCAGGCATCACCAAGGAAGGCGTGGAGCTGGAGTCGGTGACGGGGCGGCTGGAGCTGAGGAACGTGGAGTTCGCGTACCCGTCCCGGCCGGACACGCCGATTCTGCGCCGCTTCTCTCTAAGCGTACCGGCCGGGAAGACGATCGCTCTGGTTGGCAGCTCTGGCTCCGGGAAGAGTACGGTGGTGTCGCTGATCGAGAGGTTCTACGACCCGAGTTCAGGTCTGACTGACTCTCAAGTTTTCCCTTGTTTCTTACTCGATTATAATTTACTGGAAGGAGTGAGTTAGTAGGCGCTTGTTAAAATGCGAGCAGGGCAAATCATGCTTGACGGTGTTGAGCTCAAGGATCTGAAGCTGCGGTGGCTGCGGTCGCAGATCGGCCTGGTGAGCCAGGAGCCGGCGCTGTTCGCGACGAGCATCAGGGAGAACCTGCTGCTTGGGAGGGAGGAGGCGAGCCAGGTGGAGATGGAGGAGGCCGCCAGGGTCGCCAACGCCCACTCCTTCATCATCAAGCTCCCCGACGGCTACGACACGCAGGTCCGTCCGTCCGTCCGTTGGTCACTCCGGCAATCATATTTGATTCATCCCGCGCGTGCTAGCTTCTTCCTTTTTATCCGTGCGCCATTAGGCTGGCATAGTAGATAGATACTACTAGTAGATAGCTTTGCCCTTTCCACCATCCTTTTTTCCTCATCACACCCATCCCATCATTGGCCCCTTTGCCGTGGAGGAGTAGATAGAGGAGCTAGATACCCCCGGCTCAGATCGGATGCTTGGTGCTCCATTTGTTTGTTTGTTAGGCAACAACATCACATGATGACATCTTCTCTACTGGGCTCCATCACAGTCACAGGGCCCATTGTTACTAGTGCAATACTATTTCACCACCAAGAAGAAGAAGAAGAAGCAATTGTTTGTTTGTTAGGAGCATGTTGCTTTACATTGCAAAAAAAAAATGTTGCTTTAAATAAAATAAATGCTATCGAAATTGCTTCATGCACGATCCTGCTGGCCGACGCATGCACGACACCGAAATCCAACGACTGGTGTCTGATATATGCACGCATGTGTGGCCGGATTTTAAACATCGTCTATGAGTCGTCCAAGTTTTGTCGTGTGTATAGCATAGCTCAAATGCTATTAGGAGTTGGTAACAGTTAGTACGTACCTGCCTGCCTGCCTCCTCCATTTTTCGAGAAGTCCCTTTCTCACCACGAAACACAAAACAAGCAGCTGAGGGGGAGCCGAGAATGGGCCATGATTTCACACTACTCTTTTGCGAGCCCAGCAGTAAACTAATTCCAGGTCGGCGTTTTGTCAGGAATGTCAAGTTGATCTCACAAGATTCAAGCATGCTTTGTCCAGTAGTACGTTCCTTTTATTATTTTTTCAGCAGTGGCAGTGGCAGTGGCACAGCACTTGCTTGACCAAAAGCTGCCATTGATAATTGATCCAAGCAAGCACATGGGCTACTGATCCATGCTCCCTTCCCTAGTACTCCATCGACACCGACCCCATCACATGGATGGCACCATGCCCTGGCTCTACTCCCAGTCAAAATTCCACCATAAACAATTCAATTCTGTCACATTCTACAAAATTAAGCTGGCCTCCAGTCAAAATTCCCACATAAACAAGCGCACATGCATACGACACGACTCTAGAGGAGTACTACTGACAAGTCAATATATTTGAACATGGTGATACAGGTGGGGGAGCGCGGCCTGCAGCTCTCCGGCGGCCAGAAGCAGCGGATCGCCATTGCCCGTGCGATGCTCAAGAACCCGGCCATCCTCCTCCTGGACGAGGCCACCAGCGCGCTGGACTCCGAGTCGGAGAAGCTCGTGCAGGAGGCGCTGGACCGCTTCATGATCGGCCGCACCACCCTGGTCATCGCGCACAGGCTCTCCACCATCCGCAAGGCCGACCTCGTCGCCGTCCTGCAGGCTGGCGCCGTGTCCGAGATGGGCGCGCACGACGACCTCATGGCCAGAGGGGACAGCGGCGCGTACGCCAAGCTCATCCGCATGCAGGAGCAGGCGCACGAGGCGGCCCTCGTCAGCGCCAGAAGGAGCAGCGCAAGGCCCTCCAGCGCCCGCAACTCCGTCAGCTCACCCATCATGATGCGCAACTCCTCCTACGGCCGCTCGCCCTACTCCCGCCGCCTCTCCGACTTCTCCACCGCCGACTTCAGCCTGTCCGTCATACATGACCCAGCCGCCCACCGGATGGGCATGGGCATGGGAATGGGAATGGAGAAGCTGGCGTTCCGTGCGCAGGCCAGCTCCTTCTGGCGGCTGGCCAAGATGAACTCGCCCGAGTGGGGCTACGCGCTCGCCGGCTCCGTGGGGTCCATGGTGTGCGGCTCCTTCAGCGCCATCTTCGCCTACATCCTCAGCGCGGTGCTCAGCATCTACTACACGCCGGACCCGAGGCACATGGACCGGGAGATCGCCAAGTACTGCTACCTCCTCATCGGCATGTCCTCCGCCGCGCTGCTCTTCAACACCGTGCAGCACCTCTTCTGGGACACGGTGGGCGAGAACCTCACCAAGCGCGTGCGCGAGAAGATGCTCACGGCGGTGCTCCGCAACGAGATGGCCTGGTTCGACATGGAGGCCAATGCCAGCGCGCACATCGCTGCCAGGCTCGCGCTGGACGCCCAGAACGTGCGCTCCGCCATCGGGGACCGCATCTCCATCATCGTGCAGAACTCGGCGCTTATGCTCGTCGCATGCACGGCCGGGTTCGTCCTGCAGTGGCGCCTCGCGCTCGTGCTCCTCGCCGTCTTCCCACTCGTCGTCGGCGCCACCGTCCTGCAGAAGATGTTCATGAAGGGTTTCTCGGGTGACCTGGAAGCCGCGCACGCCAAGGCGACGCAGATTGCGGGGGAGGCGGTGGCCAACGTGCGCACCGTGGCGGCGTTCAACTCGGAGGACAAGATCACGAGGCTCTTCGAGGCCAACCTGCAGAGACCGCTCCGGCGCTGCTTCTGGAAGGGCCAGATCGCCGGCATCGGCTACGGTGTGGCGCAGTTCCTGCTGTACGCGTCCTACGCGCTGGGCCTGTGGTACGCTGCGTGGCTGGTGAAGCACGGCATCTCCGACTTCTCCAAGACCATCCGCGTCTTCATGGTGCTCATGGTCTCCGCCAACGGTGCCGCCGAGACGCTGACGCTGGCGCCGGACTTCATCAAGGGCGGGCGGGCCATGCAGTCGGTGTTCGAGACCATCGACCGCAAGACGGAGATCGAGCCCGACGACGTGGACGCCGCAGCCGTCCCCGAGCGGCCCAGGGGCGACGTGGAGTTGAAGCACGTCGACTTCTCGTACCCGTCGCGGCCGGACGTTCAGGTGTTCCGGGACCTGAGCCTCCGCGCCCGCGCAGGCCGGACGCTG
This sequence comes from Aegilops longissima, assembly GCA_021605205.1. Classification (NCBI taxonomy): domain Eukaryota; kingdom Viridiplantae; phylum Streptophyta; class Magnoliopsida; order Poales; family Poaceae; genus Aegilops; species Aegilops longissima. The sequence continues at coordinate 377,628,367 of CM038682.1, read as the reverse complement.
GCGCTGGTGGGGCCCAGCGGGTGCGGCAAGAGCTCCGTGCTGGCGCTCATCCAGCGCTTCTACGAGCCCAGCTCCGGGCGCGTGCTCCTGGACGGCAAGGACATCCGCAAGTACAACCTCAAGGCGCTGCGGCGAGTGGTGGCCATGGTGCCGCAGGAGCCGTTTCTTTTCGCCGGCACCATCCACGACAACATCGCCTACGGGCGCGAGGGCGCGACCGAGGCGGAGGTGGTGGAGGCGGCAACGCAGGCCAACGCGCACAAGTTCGTGTCGGCGCTGCCGGAAGGGTACAAGACGTGCGTCGGGGAGCGCGGGGTGCAGCTGTCGGGAGGGCAGCGCCAGCGGATCGCCATCGCGCGAGCGCTGGTGAAGCAGGCGGCCATCATGCTGCTGGATGAGGCGACGAGTGCGCTGGACGCCGAGTCGGAGCGGTGCGTGCAGGAGGCGCTGGACCGGGCCGGGTCAGGGTCAGGGCGAACGACCATCGTGGTGGCGCACCGCCTGGCCACGGTGCGGAACGCGCACACCATCGCGGTCATCGACGACGGCAAGGTGGTGGAGCAAGGGTCGCACTCGCACCTGCTCAACCATCACCCCGACGGATGCTACGCGCGGATGCTGCAGCTGCAGCGCCTCACGCCCCACACCCTTGCCGTGCCCGGACCCGGACCCTCTGCATCCAACGTTTGATACATCTTCCATGCACGGTTCCATTCACGTTTTGCTTTAGGATCTCCTTTTCTTCTAAAAAATTTGTTGCTGGCTGGCGGGATGAGGGTAGTCACAATTGACAAGCCGTATGTGCTGCCAATGCCATGATCCGTATTACACACCACAAGAGAATCCAATTCATCCTCCACTTGTCCGCGAACCACATAGGCTCGACCCCTCATGTGTCGGTCCACGTGACGGTGGCCCTATTTCTCAAAGGAAAAAGTCCAAAATAAACCTTAAAGTTGTAGACGAAAGCTAAATCGAACCCTAAACTTCAAATTCCAGAAATTGGCACTATGAATTTGTAATCCCGGTCCATTTTGAACCCTAGACCTGTTTCGGAATACTACAATCCCGGCCGGGATAACCAGCTACTCTCGTCGACAAGAATTTGGGCCGGCCCACTATAACACAACAAGAATTCGTAAAGTTTAAAAAATGTTTGCACATTTCTAAACTTGTTCGGAAGTTAAAAAGTATTCCTGTTTTCTATTTTTGGCCCAAATTAAATTCATTTTATGTTTTTTAATGTTTCTAATTTTAAAATTCTATTCGCATTTTAAAAAACTGTTCACTATTTCAAAAAAATCACATTTGCCAAAAAATATTCAGAATTCCTACAGTTTTTCAGATGCTATGAAAAATGTTTCCGATTTTCAAAATTGTGTCACATTTTTTAAATACGTTTTTGGAATTTCATAAATAATGTTTTCCAAAATGTTTCGGATTGTTGGCTGCGGAATTTACTGGGCCGGCCCACCAAACATGAAGCGCATTTTTTTTAGTCACACGAGATGTAAAAATTCTTTCTTCCTTTTTATTAACTCGCGACGTAATAATTCCAAAACAAAAAAACATGTCGTGGAGTCAAAGTCGGGATCTGGCAGGGTTGACCTGATTTCGCTAGACACTACACCAGACCACTATGACTAACATAATAAGAGGCCAAAAATATTTAAGCAAAAACCAACACGTCGAAATTTGAAAACTCTTTTTAGGGGCAAACAAGTATTGAAAACGTATTTATTTTTGAAATCTTCAAACATTTCAAAAAGTGCGAGAACTTTTTCAAAATTTCGAATAATTTTTAAAAACCAACAACTTTGGAAAGGCGAACACCTTTTGCAACATTTTTTGAAACCTGAACAAAATTTTAAAGTGCAAAAACTTTTTGAAACATATATCTTTTTTGAAACCTGAACAAAACTTTAAAGTGCGAACACTTTTTGATACATAAACATTTTCTGGAACCTGAAAATATTTTGTGACATCGAGAAAATACCACAAATTCTAGGGCCAATTCAAACAAATGTTTATACAATGCATAATAATATTCATGTGATTCAACAAAATCTTTCGTACATTCAAAAAAATGTAACATTTCAATAATGTTCACGGATTTCAAAAAATGTGTTTGCGACATTTTAAAAAAAAATGTGTGTACAATGTAAGTAATGTTTGCGTTTTGTAAAAAAAAACATGTCATAACCTTAACAGAGTATACGTGACATGTATTAGAAAAAAGTGTATGCAAATTTAAAAATGTGAACCATGCAAAAGAGTGTTCGTGTAGTTTTGTAAAATGTTTATTGTCATTAAGAAAATGTAAAACATGTATTTGAAAAGAATATTACCATGTGTTAAAAAAGTTTTGAAAACATTTATTTTCCAAATGTCCATAATGCATTTGAAAATATCAAAATTTTATCAAAAAACATTTAACGTGTACGTTAAAAATGTTCATTGGGTACTAAGAAAAATTAGACATGTGTAAAAAAGAAAAAAAGAAAAAGGAAACGTAAAAAAAAAAAGAAAAACCAGTTTAGTGCGCGAGCGAGCGCCTGCACTACTGGGCCGACCCAATTCAGCATATACCGGTCAAGTCCTCTCAATGTTTAAAATAGACCGGGATTATAGAGTTCAGTGTGCTGATTTTAGGGATTGAGAGTTCGGGGGTTTGATTTCGCTTTCGCCTATAAATTTAAGGTTTGTTTTGGACTTTTTGCTTTCTCAAACCCCCGCCTGATCAATACACATTTTTTCTCCTCTTGGCACTTTATTGCATAGCTGACAATGTTACATCATTTAGAACATGCGATAATAGAAAGCTAGGAGGATTGTATAAAACTTTTGAGTCATAAGCATGTCTAACTAACAAGTGTGCCAAGTTATTTGCTTCCATGGGTCAATCCCTAAAGTAAATCGGTGACATTTCATTTTTTCGATGAGAGGGGCCACATGGCCCCATTTTCAATCGATGACATTTCATGAGCATACTGAAATCAATCCGCATGAGCATGCTGAAATCAATCCGCCCCCAGTATTGTAGAATATGGAGCCAAAATATCATAATATCATGTGCAAGCATTGATGAGCTCAAGACAGCCAGATTCCACGATGATCTTCGAGCACCCAATATCACATACTAACTAAGTCCTCCGCAAAGAGCCATAGGTTCAGCTGTTGCACATCCGTAACATGATCGAAAGGTTCAATTGTACCAGAGATCGCCTCCCCACGGCTATTTTGGAGGACATCAATAATCGATCAGGAACCATCCTCAAAATATGATGCATCGGTATTCAACTTGTATGAATCGGGAGGAGGTCTCTCCCAACCCGGTTTATTCACCTGCTCTTGAGGGTTCTTCTTTGCATAATTGGTTGTAAGTGCCTGGATAGCAAGGGCTGAACTAAAAGGAGGTTTAACATGCACACCCTTCCTAGCTTCTTTGTGTTCAATCCAAATGTACCAAGATGCAACAACCACCGTTTCTTGTAAGCCTAGCTAACCAAGAACCCGGAACTTTCTTGTCGGCCATTGAAGGATTTCTTCCAAAACAACTGAACCCGAACGGTCCATAGCCAAAGCTTGATCAATGATGTTGTATAGTCCAAGAGCCTTCCAAGCTTTATGTGCACGAGTACAGGTAAGATGACGAATATCTTCATCACCCAGGTGACAAATAGGGCAGGATAGTGAAACATTTATGTGCTTGTGGGAGAGGACTATCATGCGGGGGGATCACCCCCTTGAGAGTGCGCCAAATAAATATTTTAACTTTGCTTGTAACTGCCAACTTCCACACCTCAGACCAAACTGGATTCACATTAGAAGTCCCTTCATTTGCAATGATTCTAGACCCAAATTGATGTTCCTATTCGGTGTAATAGCTGACCGAACTAAAAGGAGTAAGACTTGGTCTTGTACCTTGCTATAAAGTCATCATTCAGGTGCACCAAGAGAGAGATTTGCAACATTCTTTCAGCGTCCACCGGGAGGAAAAAATTCCACACAAGATCCTCGTCCCAAGCACCTGCATGAGGGGGTGGGGGGGGGGGGGATGAGCGCATCAGTATGAACCATTCTCGTCGAGCTAGAAGGGACCCAATGATCCCCTCAAATATTGATTTACTCCCCTGAACCAATGTCGGGGTTCTAGGACCGGGGGTACATGAGGGAGTCCTGGACTAAGGGGTCCTCGGGCGTCCGGCCTGTTATCCATGGGCCGGACTGATGGGCTACGAAGACATGAAGGCCGAAGACTGTACCCGTGTCCGGATTGGACTCTACTTGGCGTGGAAGGCAAGCTTGGCCACCGAAGATTCCTTCTTATGTAATCAACTCCATGTAAACCCTAGATCCCCTCGGTGTCTATATAAACCGAAGGGGATAGTCCGGAAAGGGCAGATACATTCATTACCATATTCACATAGGCTAGGCTTCTAGGGTTTAGTCATTACGATCTCGTGGTAGATCAACTCTTGTAACACTCATATTCATCAAGATCAATCAAGCAGGAAGTAGGGTATTACCTCCATAGAGAGGGCCCGAACCTGGGTAAACATCATGTCCCCCGTCTCCTGTTACCATCGATCCTAGACGCACAGTTCGAGTCCCCCTACCCGAGATCCGCCGGTTTTGACACCGACATTGGTGCTTTCATTGAGAGTTCCACTGTGTCGTCGGCAAAGGGCTCGATGGCCCATTCGATTGTCAGTAATGACGTTGTCCATGGAGAAACCTTCCTCCCCGGACAGACCTTCATATTCAGCGGCTTCGTACTGCAGGCCAACTCGCTTGGCCATCTAGAGCAGATCGACAGCTACGCCCCTGGCCATCAGGTCAGATTCGGAAGCTTGAACTACATCACGGATATCCGTGGAGACTTGATCTTCAAGGGATTCGAGCCCGCGACGATCGCTCCCCCTCACCCCGATGAACGTGACTTAAATCTGTCATCGGATCACACTCAGGAGATGGTTCCTGCTGCTGCAGCGGCCTTAGAACCAAAGCAGATTGTGCCATCCGAGGCCGCAGAGTCCACGGCGTTGGAGCCGCACACGGACTCAACGCCCAGCAATATTCGCTTCAACGGAACTTCGGAAGTGTCTCCGGCTATAAGTTCCGGACTGTGTACGCCCGCGGACACCGAGCTAGATCGGTTATCGATCTTCGAGTTCAGCGCCGCTGACGTTTTCCAGCACTCGCCTTTGGGTGACGTGCTAAAATCGCTAAAGAATTTGTCCTTGGAGAAGGACTCATAGCCGAACTATGTCTCGTTCGAGCTAGAGACGGATGACGAAGAATTTTGCTTCCCACCCGCCACCCACTTCATAGCCACCGTCGATGACTTAACCGACATGCTTGACTATGGCTCCGAAGACATCGACGGTATGGACGACGATGCCGATAAGGAGCAAGGCCAAGACCCGCCATTCACTGAACGTTGGACGGCTACCTCTTCGTATTACGTGTACATGGTTGATACACCCAAAGGATCTGGCGACGACAAAGAGGAGCCAGAGGCGAATAAAACCTCTGAGACGCAGCCCAAGCGATGGCGCCCCAAACACCGTCCTAAGCCTCGTCGCTCAAAGGACGGCAACACCGGCACGGGAGAGAATAGTACTCCAGGCGAAGCCGAAAACAATGAAGACCCTGTCGGAGCTACATCCGAACAGGAGGAACATGACAACAGGCAAGACAACCCTGATGAACAAGCCATAGAAGATGAATCAGAGGACGATAGTTACCTTCCACCCTCCGAGGAGGAGACAAGCCTCGGCAGCGAAGACTTCATCGTGCCTGAGGATCCTCTGGAGCAGGAGCGCTTTCATAGCCACTGCAAGGAGACTGAAAAAGAAACATCAGCAGCTTCAAGCTGAACAAGATCTGCTTGTCGACAGATGGACTGATGTCCTAACAGCCGAAGAATACGGCCTCAGACGCCCAGCTGATGTCTACTACACAACCTTCTTCTTGTAGACGTTGTTGGGCCTCCAAGTGCAGAGGTTTGTAGGACAGTAGCAAATTTCCCTCAAGTGGATGACCTAAGGTTTATCAATCCGTGGGAGGCATAGGATGAAGATGGTCTCTCTCAAACGACCCTGCAACCAAATAACAAAGAGTCTATTGTGTCCACAACACACCAAATACAATGGTAAATTGTATAGGTGCACTAGTTCGGCGAGGAGATAGTGATATAAGTGCAATATGGATGGTAGATATAGGTTTTTGAAATCTGAAAATATAAAAACAGCAAGGTAACAAGCGATAAAAGTGAGTGCGAACGGTATTGCAATGCTAGGAAACAAGGCCTAGGGTTCATACTTTCACTAGTGCAAGTTCTCTCAACAATAACAACATAACTGGATCACATAACTATCCCTCAACATGCAACAAAGAGTCGCTCCAAAGTCACTAATAGCGAAGAACAAACGAAGAGATTATGGTAGGGTACGAAACCACCTCAAAGTTATTCTTTCTGCTCGATCTATTCAAGAGTCTGTAGTAAAATAACACGAAGCTATTCTTTCCGTTCGATCTATCATAGGGTTCATACTAGAATAACACTTTAAAACACAAATCAACCAAAACCCTAATGTCACCTAGATACTCCAATGTCACCTCGAGTATCCGTGGGTATGATTATACGATATGCATCAGACAATCTCAGATTCATCCATTCAACCAACACAAAGTACTTCAAAGAGCGCCCCAAAGTTTCTACCGGAGAGTCAAGACGAAAACGTGTGCCAACCCCTATGCATAGGTTCATGGGCGGAACCCGCAAGTTGATCACCAAAACATACATCAAGTGGATCACATGATATCCCATTGTCATCACACATCAAGTGTTCTCAAATCCTTAAAGACTCAATCCGATAAGATTACTTCAAAGGGAAAACTCAATCCATTACAAGAAAGTAGAGGGGGAGAAACATCATAAGATCCAACTATAATAGCAAAGCTCGCGATACATCAAGATCGTACCACCTCAAGAACACAAGAGAGAGAGATCAAACACATAGCTACTGGTACATACCCTCAGCCGCGAGGGTGAACTACTCCCTCCTCGTCATGGAGGCGCCGAGATGATGAAGATGGCCACCGGTGAGGATCCCCCTCCGTGAGTGGTTGGAACAGGTCCCGATTGGTTTTGGTGGCTCTGAGAGGCTTGCGGCGGCGGAACTCCTGATCTATTGTGCTCCCCGATGGTTTTAGGGTTTATGGATATATATAGGCGAAAGAAGTCGGTCAGGGGAGCCACGAGGGGCCCACGAGGGTGGAGGGCGCGCCCAGGGGGTGGGCGCCCCCCTGCCTCGTGCCTTCCTCGTTGCTTCCCTTACGTACACTCCAAGTCTTCTGGATTGCTTCCGTTCCAAAAATAACTCTCCCGAAGGTTTCATTCCGTTTGGACTCCGTTTGATATTCCTTTTCTGCGAAACACTGAAACAAGGATAAAAATAGAAACTGGCACTGGGCTCTGGGTTAATAAGTTAGTCCCAAAAATAATATAAAAGTGCATAGTAAAGCCCATTAAGCATCCAAGATGGATAATATAATATCATGAATACTTCAAAAATTATTGATACGTTGGAGACGTATCAGCATCCCCAAGCTTAATTCCTGCTCGTCCTCGAGTAGGTAAATGATAAAAGAAAGAATTTATGACGTGTGAATGCTAGCAGGTGCACAAGTTTGATCAAAGATAATTTCAATCACCTTTTCTAGCATCATTATATGTCATAACAATAGCTCATATCATAAAACTTTGCATGATCAAGTAACAAACTATTCACATGTTAAAGTATAGATCATAAACTTCCTTGTAAACTAACAAACTATGTTCTTAGTCATCAAACAATTGAAATTCATCTTATTTTTAGGAAGAGTCTACGTCCGAGCTTTGATTCAGCAAACTTCACATACTCAACTATCATTTAGTCTTCCATGATTGCTACCACTCAAAGCATATTTTTAGAACAAATAGTATTCCTCGAACACAGAGAAAGATAGGGGCTTAATGTTTCACCTCCCAAACTTTTACCTCAAGGGTAATGTCAACAGTAATAATTCATGCTCAAATATATTTGGATGGCCATATATGCTTAGATCTTTCCATCACATGATGCTTGCCAACTAAAGAGTAGATTGGAATGAGAAGGAATACTACTGACTCTTGCATAAAAGTAAAAGGTAGGCCCTTCGAAGAGGGAAGCAGGGATTTGCAGAGGCCAGAGCTCGAAGCAAAAACAGAGATGAAAATAATTTTGAGAGGTATGATTTCGTTGTCAACATAACGACCAAGAGTTCCCAATATCTTCCATACTAGATACATCATAGGTGGTTCCCACGTAGAAAGGTAAAATTTTTACTCCCCCTCCACCAACATTCACACTCCACGGCTTGTCCGAAACAACGGGGTCCGTCCAACTATCAACATTCCTGGGGGAGTTTTGTTTAAATTATTTGCAAAAAAAAATTGATCTTTTGATCATAGGACTGGGCATCCCAGTTACCAGCCATTTTCTCGTGAATGATGAGCGGAGTCCACTCATCATGAGAATAACCCACCTAGCATGGAAGATACTGATAGCCCCTAGTCGCTACATGAGCGATTCGGGCATACAAAATAGATTATTATTTGAAGGTTTAGAGTTTGGCACATGCAAATTTACTTGGAACGGCAGGTAAATACCGCATATATGTAGATATGGTGGACACTCATGGAAGAAACTTGGTTCAAGGAATTTGGATGCACAAGCAGTATTCCCGCTTAGTACAGATATTTTGGCTAGCAAAGGATTCTAAATAGCAAGCACCACATGTTAGAGGATCCATAACAATATAACTTCTATACAAATATACCCAAGCATAACTCATTATGTTGTCTTTCTTGTCCAACTTCAACTATTCTGCTCAGGTTTGAAAATAATTAATGGGGCTCACAATCATAGAAGACGTCCAAGATAGTATATTTATATGTGAAATCTCTCTTCCTTCAATATTCTTTCATGAATTGTTCAAGTGACCAATACAATGTTTGCTAACCTTCAATAAATTGACCACCTCTACTTCTTATATGTGAAGGCATTACTCCCCATGGGAAAGGCATATGAAACATATATAATTTCAGATTTATGACATTCAAATCATTCAACCATTTACTCATAGGATATAGGTGAAGCACATGAGTAGATGACAAACTATTCCAAAAAGATATAAGTGAAGATCAATGAGTAGTTAAATAATTATGTGGCTATGTGAAGACTCTCTCTCAATTAAGAATTTCAGATCTTGGTATTTATTCAAACAATGAGCAAAACAAAATAAAATGACATTTCAAGGGTAGCACTCATCATGTGAAGAAGCAAAAACTTAGCTCAACCGATACTAACCGATAATTATTGAAGAAGATAGGTGGGATGCCTACCGGGGCATCCCCAAGCTTAGATGCTTGAGACTTCTTGAAATATTATATTGGGGGTGCCTTGGGCATCCCCAAGCTTGAGCTTTTGTGTCTCCTTAATTCCTCTCATATCACGGTTTCCTAAATCTCGAAAGCTTCATCCACACTAAACTCAACAAGAACTCGTGAGATAAGTTAGTATAAACCAATGCAAAAACCTTATCATTTTCTACTGTAACAAATCACTAAAATTATTATTAAACATTGCATACTAAATGCCTCTGCATATTTAATACTCCTATCCTCGAATAGAATCATTAAACAAGCAAACATATGCAAACAATGCAAACATAATAGCAATCTGCCTAAACAGGACAGTCTGTAAAGAATGCAGCAAGATCCATACTTCCCTAGCTCCAAAAATTATGAAATAAAATTCCCACTGTAGTAAATTTATCAGAGCTTATTATGCAAAAAGTTTCAACATTTTATCATATTCTGGATTTTCTAGGGAATTTTTGCAACAGCGATAAACTTTCTGTTTTGAAACAGCAACATGTATACTTGCAAAATAAGCATGGTAAAGGCTATCCTTGACATTTTTAGAAAATAGAGATGCAAAACATTATTCTAAATAACATCAAGAAAATCTAAAGAAAATAAAATGACGCTCCAAGCAAAACACATATCATGTGGTGAATAAAAATATAGCTCCAAGTAAAGTTACCGATGAACGAAGACGAAAGAGGGGATGCCATCCGGGGCATCCCCAAGCATAGGCTCTTGGTTGTCCTTGAATATTACCTTGGGGTGCCTTGGGCATCCCCAAGCTTAGGCTCTTTCCACTCCTTATTCCGTAGTCCATCGAATCTTTACCCAAAACTTGAAAACTTCACAACACAAAACTTAACAGAAAATCTCGTGAGCTCCGTTAGCGAAAGAAAACAAAACACCACTTCAAGGTACTGTAATGAACTCATTCTTTATTTGTATTGGTGTTAAATCTACTGTATTACAACTTCTCTATGGTTTATAAACTATTTTACTAGCCATAGAGTCATCAAAATAAGCAAACAACACACGAAAAACAGAATCTGTCAAAAACAAAACAGTCTTTAGTAATCTGTAACTAAGGCAAACTTCTGGAACTCAGAAAAATATACCAAAATAGGAAGACCTAGATAATTTTATTATTGATCTGTTCCAATTGGAATCAGTATTTTATCACGTTCTTGTGATTTTAAACAATTGTTTTCATGAACAGAAAGTTTCTGGAATTTTCAGCAAGATCAAGTAACTATCATTCAAGAAGATCCTACAGGTCTTACTTGGCACAAACAATAATTAAAACATAAAACCACATCTAACCAGAGTCTAGATGAATTATTTATTACTAAACAGGAGCAAAAAGCAAGGAACAAAATTAAATTGGGTTGCCTCCCAACAAGTGCTATTGTTTAACGCCCCTAGCTAGGCATGATGATTTCAATGATGCTCATATAAAAGATAAGAATTGAAACATAAAGAGAGCATCATGAAGAATATGACTAGCACATTTAAGTCTAACCCACTTCCTATGCATAGGGATTTTGTGAGGAAACAACTTATGGGAACAATAATCAACTAGCATAGGAAGGCAAAACAAGCATAACTTTAAGATTTTCAACACATAGAGAGGAAACTTGATATTATTGCAATTCCTACAAGCATATGTTCCTCCCTCATAATAATTTTCAGTAGCATCATGAATGAATTAAACAATATAACCATCACATAAAGCATTCTTTTCATGATATACAAGCATAGAATTTTTATTACTCTCCACATAAGAAAATTTCTTCTCATGAATAGTAGTGGGAGCAAACTCAACAAAATAATTATCATGTGAAGCATAATCCAATTGAAAATTAAAATCATGATGACAAGTTTCATGGTTATCTTTATTCTTTATAGCATATGTGTTATCACAATAATCATCATAAATAGGAGGCATGCTTTCATCATAATAAATTTGCTCATCAAAACTTGGGGGACTAAACATATCATCCTTATCAAACATAGCATCTCCAAGCTTGTGGATTTGCATATCATTAGCATCATGGGTATTCAAAGAATTCACACTAACAACATTGCAATCATGCTCATCATTCACATATTTTATGCCAACCATTCTATGTAATTCTTCTTCTAGTACTTGAGCACAATTTTCCTTCCCATCATTTTCACGAAAGACATTAAAAAGATGAAGCATATGAGGCACCCTTAATTCCATTTTTTGTAGTTTTCTTTTATAGACTAAACTAGTGATAAAACAAGAAACTAAAAGATTTGATTGCAAGATCTAAAGATATACCTTCAAGCACTCACCTCCCCGGCAACGGCGCCGGAAAAGAGCTTAGTTGACGGGGTGTGAGTGCCGCTTCCTAACCTCCCGCAGCGGCGCGAAAAAGAGCTTGATGTCTACTACACAACCTTCTTCTTGTAGACGTTGTTGGGCCTCCAAGTGCAGAGGTTTGTAGGACAGTAGAAAATTTCCCTCAGGTGGATGACCTAATGTTTATCAATCCATGGGAGGCGTAGGATGAAGATGGTCTCTCTCAAACAACCCTGCAACCAAATAACAAAGAGTCTCTTGTGTCCCCAACACACCCAATACAATGGTAAATTGTATAGGTGCACTAGTTCGGCGAAGAGATAGTGATACAAGTGCAATATGGATGGTAGATATAGGTTTTTGTAATCTGAAAAATATAAAAAAAACAAGGTAACAAGCGATAAAAGTGAGCGCTAACGATATTGCAATGCTAGGAAACAAGGCCTAGGGTTCATACTTTCACTAGTGCAAGTTCTCTCAACAATAATAACATAATTGGATCACATAACTATCCCTCAACAAGCAACAAAGAGTCACTCCAAAGTCACTAATAGCGGAGAACAAACGAAGAGATTATGGTAGGGTACGAAACCACCTCAAAGTTATTCTTTCTGCTCGATCTATTCAAGAGTCCGTAGTAAAAATAACACGAAGCTATTCTTTCTGTTCGATCTATCATAGAGTTCATACTAGAATAACACCTTAAGACACAAATCAACCAAAACCCTAATGTCACCTCGATACTCCAATGTCACCTCGAGTATCCGTGGGTATGATTATACGATATGCATCACACAATCTCAGATTCATCTATTCAACCAACACAAAGTACTTCAAAGAGTTCCCCAAAGTTTCTACCAGAGAGTCAAGACGAAAACGTGTGCCAACCCCTATGCATAGGTTCATGGGCGGAACCCGCAAGTTGATCACCAAAACATACATCATGTGGATCACGTGATATCCCATTGTCACCACAGATAAGCACGACAAGACATACATCAAGTGTTCTCAAATCCTTAAAGACTCAATCTGATAAGATTACTTCAAAGGGAAAACTCAATCCATTACAAGAAAGTAGAGGGGGAGAAACATCATAAGATCCAACTATAATAGCAAAGCTCGCGATACATCAAGATCGTACCACCTCAAGAACACGAGAGAGAGATCAAACACATAGCTCTTGGTACATACCCTCAGCCCGAGGGTGAACTACTCCTCCTCGTCATGGAGAGCGCCGGATGATGAAGATGGCCACGGTGAGGATCCCCCTCCGGCGAGGTGCCAAACAGGTCTCGATTGGTTTTTGGTGGCTACAGAGGCTTGCGGCGGCGGAACTCCCGATCTATTGTGCTCCCCGATGGTTTTAGGGTATTTGGATATATATAGGCGAAAGAAGTCGGTCAGGGGAGCCACGAGGGGCCCACGAGGGTGGAGGGCGCGCCCAGGGGGGTGGGCCCGCCCCCTGCCTTGTGCCTTCCTCGTTTCTTCCCTCACGTACACTCCAAGTCTTCTGGATTGCTTCCGTTCCAAAAATAACTCTCCCGAAGGTTTCATTCCGTTTGGACTCCGTTTGATATTCCTTTTCTGCGAAATACTGAAACAAGGAGAAAACAGAAACTGGCACTGGGCTCTGGGATAATAATTTTGTCCCAAAAATAATATAAAAGTGCATAGTAAAGCCCATTAAACATGCAAGATGGATAATATAATAGCATGAATACTTCATAAATTATAGATACGTTGGAGATGTATCACCACCCAAGAGCTACCCGAAATGCAGACTGCTACCTCAATTCGACGAGGAAGCACCGGAGCACACATCTCCCTCGTGTAATGCGGAACAACCACCACGTGGTCGAGACAGGGCGGCCGACCGACCACCCCGCGGCCGGGATAAAGCGGCAACTCAGGCCGAACAACAGCCTGCCCCACCGCCTCGTAAAAATAGAGACGGAAGAGTTCGGGGTCACACGTACGACCTCCGACAGATCCTGGACGATAGAGCAGGACACACAAGATCGATCTACGGATCACGAGGGCGTGCCTCGAGGCACGACGACGGCTACCTTTTCGGACATGATAAACCTAATCACGCCCGGGCCGAACACCGCAGACGGACTCCATCAGAGCTACGCCATGACGCGGACCGATATAGAGGCGCCGCACACCCTCTCTGCTTCGCAGATGAAGTACTGGATCATGAATTCCCCGAGGGGTTCAAGCCTGTCAACATTGAATCATACGACGACACAACCGACCCAGCAGTATGGATTGAGGATTTCATTCTCCATATCCATATGGCTCGAGGAGATGACCTCCACGCCATCAAATACCTCCCATTAAAGCTCAAAGGGCCAGCTTGGCACTGGTTAAATAGCCTACCTAAGAATTCCATCGACAGCTGGGAAGACTCGGAAGAGGCTTTCCTTGATAACTTCCAAGGAACTTGTATCCGACCACCGGACGCCGATGACTTAAGCCACATAGTTCAACAACCTGGAGAATCAGCCAGAAAATTCTGGACTAGGTTCCTAACCAAAAAGAACCAGATCGTTGACTGTCCGGATGCTGAGGCCCTAGCAGCCTTCAAACACAGCATCCGTGACAAATGGCTGGCACGCCACCTCGGCCAAGAAAGGCCGAAGTCTATGGCAGCCCTCACGATACTCATGACCCGCTTCTGTGCGGGTGAGGACAGCTGGCTGGCTCGTAGTAAAAACACAGCCAGCAAGGCAGACCCCATTGAGGCCAAGAACAGCACCGGCAAGCTCCGGCGCAATAGACACAAACGCCAAAGCAATGGCGACAACACCGATGACACCACAGTCAACGCCGGATTCGGCGGCTCCAAGTCCGGCCAACGGAAGAAGCCATACAAAAGAAACAACGAAGGACCTTCCAGCCTGGACCGCATACTCGACCGTCCGTGCCAAATTCACGGCACCCCGGATAAGCAAGCCAATCATACCAACAGGGATTGTTGGGTCTTCAAGCAGGCGGGCAAGTTAAATGCCAAAAACAAAGAAAAGGGATCACAAAGAGAGGACGAGGACGAAGAGCCCCGGCAGCCGAACACTGGGGGGCAGAAGAAATTTCCCCCTCAAGTCAAAACGGTGAACATGATTGTGGGGACCCCGACTCATAAGTCGTGATCACCGAATGCACGTGTACAGTGATCCCAAAGATCAATGCTCACTGAACACACAGAAGCTGAATAACAAGAGGCTTACATCCATACATACCGTATTACACAAGTAGGACCATTATGGTCAAGTCTTGAGTATAACATCGCAGCGGAAATCTTCAATAACAACTTGGACCCATGCCTTCTGCCTTAACCCTACAGGCATTCTGACTGGGAAGCGTCCTAGCTCGCACGATCGTCACCAAAGAACTCTTCAATAAATCTTGTCTTTCATGCCTGGCCAATAAAATAACCAGTGGCAAGCCAATGAGTACTTTGAATGTACTCGCAAGCAACCCAAGAGTGATAACAAAATAGTCATGCAAAGCTCTACTGCTTAGTTGGCATTTTTGCGGAAAGCTAGTTTTTCTCATACAAGTATGATAAACATTTATCAAGGATATGAATACGTCTGCAACAAGTATTAGGAGGTTACAGACATCAACATCGAGAGAGAGTTATGAACAACTCATGCTCAAGCTCATCGTGACTTCCTCACGAATCACGTCAATAGATTTACCAAACCGTGTTGTTTGTCAGAAACATATGGACGTAGTCTAAGCAGCACCACCCAACTGTCCTTGACCGTGGACACGGCTATTCGAATAGTTTTACACTCTGCAGAGGTTGCACACTTTACCCACAAGATCCGGGGAACTTCCGTGTCATCCACGACCCGCGGTACCTCAAGTACCCTGGGTAAGCACCCGATCACTATCTTTCCCTAGACGATACTAACATAGAGTCCACTCGATTGGTAGTAACCCCTGTGCCCAACATTTCACATCTTAAAATTGTGGATCCTTGCTCCCATATTCATCACATACCACAAGCACGGGGTACCAACGGTGTGTCCGGTGCCCTGTGAAGACAGTCATGGTCGCCCTACCTGGCACGACCCCGTCCCGAGAGAGAGCACCAACTCTCCTCCGTCACTAGTAATGCGGGCTCCAAGCTAGTATCGGCCTAGGTAATCAATAATGCCCTTTCCCATATAAGGGTAGAGTGGTTGCGTATGTATGGTTGGGACAGTCGACAAATCTTAAATCTAATCCGTCTCTGTAAACAACACTTTTATCAAGCCTTGGTACACTACTTCTCCACCAAGTAGTGACCTAGTTCATCATCATCTCCCAGGGGCATCAGTGGCACCCTCTGGGGCTGCTCGCAATATGTCAAACCACACTTGTTTCTTTCCATGCATAACCCTGACCCGCTTTGCATAGCAACTACTTTAGCATCCTATCTACACCCACCGGCATAACCCTCATAAGGAGGTAGGGTCATGCACAATGCAAGTATCAACGAGGAAGTAACAGAGGCAGCCAACCAACGAGGTTTACCATCTCATCATGATTCCGATGCAACAATAATAAGTGATATATAACATGCATAAAAAGGGTTTCATGGACATGGTAAAAGGGCTGCTTGCCTGTTTCATCAGAGTCTTGAGATCTCCTGGTCCTTCTCCAAGGACTCCGTCTACTTCGTCAAGTAACGTCGGAAACAATCACAATAAGAAACACAGCAAGGCAGGAAATATAAGTGCTCCAAAAATATTAATTTGACTTTTCTAGGACATCTCTGGTTATATGAAAAATAACCAGAGTGGTTTCATTGGAATTGGATCTGTGGATATCTCTGAACATTTCAATATGATGGAATCAAGGGGTTTATGGATTTGCAAGAAGTCTACAGAAATACATTTTTGAAAAATGAGCAAAGGCACCCATTTAGCAAATCATGATTTTAGAAGCATCTGGGAGTTGGTTTCACTGGATTTGGAGTTCAAATGAATTTCCTATGAATTTGCAAAGTTGACAAATATGAAGAAATGGCTCATTGTTTTATGTGGTACAGAAAGTATTAACAAAAATGTTCATAAACTAAGTTATGAACTTAGAAGCATCTAGGAATTTGAATCATGGCATTTGGATCAAATTTGAGCCCTCTGTGATTTTCTAAAGTTCATCACAGAAGTAGGAAAAATAGGATCTGATAAATATTTGTGAAGAAAAGGTATCTGAAAAAATGTGCATGTTGCACTAACAGGTAGATCATGATTTATAGAGTCACTAGAAATTTGAATCATCAAATTTGTAGTCCATTTGAATTGTTTATGGATTTTACAAGTTGACTGGAAAAAGAAAAAGGGAATAAGGCTTTAACCTTATCTTGCGCACGGGCGACAGATAGATCGTGGGCCGGCCCAGCGGCTCGGCCACGCGGACGACAGGCTACGTCGAAGGCGTCTTTGCCGAAGCCGTTTCCACTTAAACGGCGGGGGCCCGCCCACTGGTCGCCGACGCTGCGGGCCCAGTGCAGTCGCCTTCAACCTCCAGCGCGCTCCGGCCATGGGAGGAGCGGCTCCGCCGGCGATTGCGGGGCTCTGAGCGTCTCCGGCGACACTCCGCCCACCGGGCGTGCTCGGGAGCCACGCCGCACCCATCCATGTGCTGCCGCGCCGTGGAGGGCTGCAGCAGCGATGGCTGGGTGGCCGCGGAGGAGGCTGTCGGCCATCTTGACCACGCGCGTGGCGTTCCGGGATGAGCAGCGGTGATGGAGGGCCTCGAGGTGGTGGTATGAGGGTACTGGAGTGGCTAGGGAGAGAGGAGAGGCTCGGGATAGCCCGGATTTAGGCGGAGCCCGACGGCGGCGCTCCGACCGTTGTGATGGATGGAGGGCACGGGGAGAGGAGTGAGTTGGTCCAGGGGGTCTCTGGGAGGGAGAGAGAGAGGCAAAGGAGTCGAGAGGGGGCTTGGGGGTGGCCTTAGATAGCCGACCCGTAGCTCACCGTGGACGCGGCGCACGGGTGGCCGCGGCAACGGCTCGGGAGGCCAGGAGGGAGGGAGAGGAGCTGTCTACGGCGTTCGTGGGAGTCGCGTAGGGTGCCAGGAAGGGAGAGAGGGAGCGGGGCGAGCCCCGGGTGGAGCCACGAGCTCACACGCGCATTGGCGGGCTCGGGCGGCTCTGGGCACACGCGGCATGGGCGAGACAGAGGGGGGAAGGAGGGGGCCAGCGCGGTGGCGAGTTGCGGACGTCGAGGCACCTCGACTGGCGCAAGGGGGAGGCTCGAGGTGGTCGGGGGACGCGGCGTCAACGGTCGGGAGCGCGGTAGCGTGCTCCAGAGCGCGTCTTTGGCCGGCATGCGCGGCTTTTCCGCGCGCACTCGCGCGTCCACTTTTGTCTGGCAGCTGCAGGGGGGAGTAAACAACTTGACAATGGCATTGGATGCCCTGGGGATCCACTGGAGTGAGGAGGGAGGTTGAGAGAGAGAGAGAGAGAGATGGTGCTGTCCAGAGAGGGAAAAAGGGCTTTTCTCCTCCATCATCATGGCTCCTCGGGCAGGTAAAGATGCAGGGGTTAGAGGAGGACCAGATGGTGCTGTGGGAGAAAGATTAGCTCATGGAGATTAGTAGAAGTGGACAAAACATACATTTTTAATTTCTGCCAGAAGGTGTTTGATGGTGGTTTGGGCAAGAAGATAAACTCCTCTTGTCATGAGGTTTGACAGGGTCAAATGGTATGATAAAATAATAGGTTCCACCCATATCGAGTCCATTTGGGCAAAGTTGCCAATGCAACTTTTGTAAACCCTAGAAATTGGCAGAAATTGACTTGTGTAGATTTAGTTGAGCAAATCACTTCTCCTTGATGCACCACTTGGTGTGGTGGCCTTATTTGATCATGTGAACATGCTCACCAAAGTTGGGGTCAAGGAGATAAAGTTGGTAGTACAAAGTTGTTCAAATTTGATTCTGGTCAGAGAGGGTTTTGGGGCTCTTTGATCAAGTTAACTTGTTCTCCAACTTGTGCCATTTGGTCTAGATGAATTATTAGACCACTTAAGCATGTTTACCAGGTTTGAGAACATTTGGACATGTTTGGCAATGTAAAGTTTCTCAAACTTGAAAATGGACAGAAATGGTTTTGAGGGGATTTCATGGGGTTATACTATTCTCCATGACATGATACTTGTCCAGATCATCAAACATGTCATATGTGACATGCTAGAATTTTCTTGGAATTTTTGGAGAATATTTCCTTTGTAGATATTTCAAAAGCTTGAAATATCCAGAAAGGGTATTTGAGGGGTTTGACCAATATTTTGAACATGACCATGTGTTAAAACTCTTATATATGGACAATATATGTCCACTGAGTTTCCCTAAATTTTTAGAAATATTTATAAAGCATAAAAATAATTTTAACCTATTAAAGACCATTTCTGGCCTTAAGAAAAAGTTTTTAAATAAAATAGTAAAATAACTTTTAAAATTATATTTTTGTGGTTTATGGGATTCCTATACCTAATAGGAGTCAAATATATTTTTGGAAAGATTTTTACTGCCCTTAATCAAGTACTTGCAGTGCAAATCTCAATTCAGGGGTTTTTTGGAAAACAAATTTTTTAAAATACTATTTGGCCAAATTATTTTTTTGTAAGAAATTATTTTTATGTCCTATACACATGGCATGATCATTGGTTCAAGAGTTTGGGGCAAGGAGATGAAGTATAGGAGTTGGAGGATTTATTTTATTTTTAGAGCACTTGCAAACAGCAGACAAAAATTAATCAAAGCAAAGACAAAACACTCAAAAGTTTTTGTCAAACCACATTTTATCATGATTCATTAGCTTAAGTGTTGTGGCATGAAAATCAGGGTGTGACAGACCTACCCCCTTACAAGAATCTAGTCCCGAGATTCCCAAACTAAGCGCGAAAGGAGTATTGGATCCAGGGTAGTCTTCACGTCCTCATCTTATTCTGCTTCCGGCGGTGCACCTTTGATCCTTGAAGTACTTGATGGTGTGGCTTCAGTATATAATGTTCTACTTGGTCCAGGTTGCTAATGGGTAGCTCGAGGTAGGTTAGATTGGGCTAGGGGTCGATGGCTCGATGGTCATTGCCCTCCTAGGGATCGGGCAAGTTAGGAAGTTGGAAACACTTCTGGGGTTGTGATGCATGGAAAGCGTTGTGCACACCAGGTAACTCAGTTGGCAATTCCAGCTGGTAACTGTCTTCTCTTCGTCTCGTAGTGACCTCAGAGGGGGGGTTGTTATTTCTTGGAGTGATCTCGAAGAGGGTCAACGAATCTTGGTGTGGGTTCCCTTGTCATGGAAATGCTTGGTTCCTTAGAGAGGAGTGGCTTGCAGATACACATGGTCTTTGACGTGGAAGTATACTTCTTGAATATGGTGGTTAGTGTAGTTCTTCCTCTTAGACATGACAGTCTTCAGATGTTCCTTGACCAGCTCAACGATTCTTCCTCCGTCTTCGGGTAGACGAGTATGTTATCAAAGAAAGATGACAACTAACTTGTCCAAGCACTCCATGAAGTATATGTGGTGTGTAAAGTGGGCTAAGGCATTGGTGATGGTCACGGTTGAGTATTGGCCAAGGTCTTATCGATCTAGAGTCAAGACCCAGGGTCAGGATCCGGCCATGTTGTGGCTTGGTAGGGCGTAAGGGTTTCAAGGATTCTAGTGTGCGAGTGAATGTTCATCTTCCCATCCTTGAGCACAGTTCCTGAGATGCCAATTGTTCTATCTAGTCCCCCAAACAGATCACCTTATACCTCCGAAAGTATCATCTCGCATAGGTCAACTTCAAAAGCCCATTAGCTACATAATTCATTAATCCTACAAATCCAATGTCTATGGTGTCCCACATGATCTTCTATTCTCCTATAATCACCAAATACTTGAAAGGGCTACCTTGCTATAGTCAGTCCACCAATTTCCATTATCATGGTCATGTAAACTCCAAGGTCAAGCATATATATAGATCCCTAAATAAACTCTGACAGTTATTCCAATCTCCTAGTTATGGTCCACCGAGAAATATGGTATCATGATCAAGATCATCAGTCTAAATCCAATTTACTCCAAACCATGTAAAATTACTCTGCATCCATACTCCACTAGAGTAACCTATTTAATCCAAATCTCATGTCCAACGAGGAATCCTACAGGTTTGCTTTTAAGCATGATATTAGCCTAATGCAGCACAGAATTAAATCTGTTTACAAGGATGAACTGCTTAGATGGATCTCTTTTCTCCCACCCTAAACTAGTTTTGTAAGCCCCCCTTTCTTGTTCTACCTTGTACCCTGGTTACTCCTTGTAATCACCCTGTTGTACTACTTATTCTTTTTTCAATAAAGTTTTGATCTGCTGTGGGGGTTTTGCCCCACAGTTCCCAGTCAAAAAAAAAACGAGGAATCCTACATGCCTCCCTCAAGTTATTTACGTAATGTCAACTATCTCCTATCAATATCATCTGATCAAGTAAAATCCTTGCACTTCCAGGAGTTTCAGCTTGCGATCATAATTGTCCTATAAATCCAATTTACTCAGGGATAATGGAAACTATGCTAATCTATAATCATGATCCCACCAAGTTCATCTACCAACATGAAAGCCTCATGATCTACCAAAGTCTCATTCTAGTATCCGCCATGGTGGTTCAGCCGCACTAGTCCTCGACCCAATTATTGACGGGTTTCACCTAACACGAGTCCTGATGGGCGGTGGTAGCAGCCTCAACCTGCTTTATTAGGACACAGTGCGGAAGATGGGCATTAACACCTCGCGGATCAAACTAGCAAAGACTACCTTTAAAGGAGTCATACCAGGCGTCGACGCCCGCTGTACGGGCTCAATCACGCTAGAGGTGGTCTTCGGTTCTCCGGACAACTTCCGAAGCAAAGAGCTAATCTTTGATATCGTCCCCTTCCGCAACGGCTATCACGCACTGCTCGGACGAACCGCGTTTGCTAGATTCAACGCAGTGCCACACTATGCTTATCTCAAGCTCAAGATGCCCGGTCCACACGGCATCATAACAGTCAATGGCAATACGGAACGCTCCCTCCGAACAGAGGAGCACACCTCCGCCCTAGCAGCGGAAGTACAGAGCGGCCTTCTCAAGCAGCACCATAGTACGGTTGTCGAGCCCTCGGACATCATTAAGAGGTTCCGAACTTCAGTGTAACAGGACGACGTGGCTCGTCAAGAGCTCGACTAGCAATTCGGCCTCCGTCCCAGTCCCAATGAGGTAGTGGCATTCGTACCACGCGTACACAATTATGCACTCAAAATTCCATGGACATCGACGGAGGCACAAGATAACCCGGGGGCTACAGTTCGGCCAGACCGATCCCAGACACACATACTTCAACTTTTTTTTGTTTTAGGTTCCTTTTTTTCGCGGGCCTGATCGCAGGTCCTTTAGAAGGATTGGCATACAATAGAGGCAAGCAGCACAGGTGTGTAGGGTAACCTTTATATGTTCTTCTTGACGGTATTCATATTTATTTCTCAGGACCCGCACGCTGCGCCTACTGATTCCGGCATGTTAAATAGCCTGGATACTTCTCGCACCATCTGTACAAGATACGCCTTGATGTATCCATCCAGTTATAATAAAAATGGTTCGTGGCCCAGCTTCTCTGGTTTTTGCTTCTTACTTCGTTTTATTTCGATCTGCTTCTTTGCTGCATCGATACTCTTCTGTACATTTCATATTTGCCAGGGGCTACTGATTGCCCCACAATACGGTAGCAAAGTCCAAAAACTTCATGTACATAAGTTCGGCACCCCGAATTTAGCATTATATGCATTGGCTCCGAATCATGTCTTTGGTCAATAGTTGGGTTGCCCGGCTCCTGTGCTTGCTACCCTACATTCCGCTCCATCGGCTAGGGTAGCAATTGTGCCCTGGCCTTGACCGGGTGAGCACCTTAGTAGAGAAAGCCGAAAACTGACTGTCATGATACGGCGAGAGCCTGTCAGCTGTTCGAGGGTTACAAAATCGTTGGAGATTTTTTCCGCGTCATCAAATGTCGGCACTTCCTTTGTCGAATCTTGACACACCACAGCTTGGACCAGGGGCTGCGCACTTGCTTAATTATAAAACTCCTATGGCTAAGTGAGGGCGTTTAAGTCGTACAGTATGATTGCCTTGTTCGTTGCGCTAAACAACTCCTCCAAAGGACCATATAATTGGATCAATATTGTTTAGAATCCATCCCGAACACCTTCGTACTACCTACGTGAGGGCAGAAGCCGACGACTGGCCAACCCTCAGATTACAAATAACACGACCGAACATGAGGAAACAATTCAAAGCATAATAAAATTATTTTACAAAAACCGGCTTTGTTCCCATAATACAAGGCAAGGGCAACATGAATACATTTATATACAATGTCCTGCGAACATTGCGCCGCCACAAGTCGAGACCCCTCTACGACATCCGTGAAATATCGCTCGGGTGTGCGGTGCTCCTTGCCCTCCAGCGGCCCGCTGGCAACTTCAACAGCGTTCATGTTCGCCCACCACATCTTGCAGCGAGCGAAGGCCATACGGGCACCTTCAGTACATGCGGAGCGCTTGATGGCGTCAGCAACCGAGGCGTTCACCACCGCCTCACGAGTCGAAGTAGCTGCGGGCATAGCCCGGTGGCCATAGCCGGATTGTCAAATCCTTCATGGCTAGTTCGGCCACCCTGTGCAGCTCCACCAGCTACTTCAGCTGATTGGTGAAGGACATGGGATGCTTTGGCGCCGCGTACTCGGACAAGAATAGCTTCTCCGTAGAACCTCCTCCTTCGACTCGGTAGAACTCTGCAGCGCCTGATACGCTGCGTGGTAGATCCGCAAAAGCCCCTGGGGAACTCCGAACCCGGGTTAGTAAAAGGTATTTCTTCTCCGCATACTTGCTTTGCATCTTAAATATCTTACCCGCCGTGATCTTCTTGGCCTCCTTGATCTCCTGGAGGTGGCCTGGGCCTCATTCAGTGCGGTCTCCGTGCTCTGACGAGCCTTGGTGAGTTCGGCCTCTTTAGCCGACGCATCATTCTCCAAGGTCTCACATTTTTTCACCGCATCTCGGAGCTCCTGCTGGACTTCTTCGACCCGGGCCTTGAGCTTCTTACGAGCGCCCTGCTGCTGGACAGCTTTCTCCTCGGCCTCTCCCAAGGCCTTCCTCAAGGCCTCAACCTCGATCGCGGCTCCTGCACATATTACGACATTACAGTCAATACATAGTGCCTATGCTTTCCGAACACACAACAAGACGATACTCACCTTGCTTCTCTTGAAGCCGAATTGTAACCTCGTCGAGCTCGTTCTCGGTCCGCTCCAGCCTCTGCTTCAATTCAGAGACTTCGGCAGCATGCGAGGTTGCGGCCAACAGCGATGCCTGCTTATGCATGCATACTATGCTAGTGTCCTACAATAGATCCTCTATCCGGTTCTTCTCACCGAACATCGGACAGTGTCTCAGGGGCTACTGACTACATGGGGTTTTTCTCTTTCTATGTCACTTACCTCAAAACCTGCCAACAGGTTGCTGCAGGCTTCGTTCAGTCCACCCTTGGCGGACTGAACCTTCTCGATCACCGCGCCCATAAGGACACGGTGCTCGTCCATAACGGAGGCGCCTCGTAGCGCCTCCATCAGGTTATCCGGCGCCCCTGGATGGACAGGGACCACCGGCGGAAGCGGCGCACCCCCTCCTTCAAAGGTGGCTGTTCGTCCGGAGCCATATGGGTCTCCGGAATTGTGTTTGGCTGAGGGCCAAACTGGATGCGGCCCTCTTCGCCAGTCTCCATGGGGATCGTCTCCTCCATGTGTCCGGCAGTGGAGGTCCCGCCTTGTGGAACCTCCCGGACAACGTCCTGGGCTCCTCCCTTCAGAGTGGTCCTCCGGGATAGCACTTCGGTGTCATCTCTGGCCTCGGGGGAGTAAGCAGGCGGTGGCGTCTGGCTCGCCATCTCCGATGGAGCCAAAGAACCTCCAGACAAGGATCGCTGGATTAGGTCGCGGTCCGAACTGCAATAGTACAGTTAACTACATCAAGATAATGGAGAGAAAGGGCTGGATGTGCGCACGAGCGAGCCCTGTCACTTACAATGCGACCTGGGGCTTAGTGCGGGGGCGTCGTTCCGGACTGCTGTCAACGTCCCACGTGGTGTTGACCGCAGGAATGCCCTTCCCCTTCTTGGGCGTCTCCGCCTTCGGATGCGCCGGAGCCGCCCTCTTCTTCTTCCTCTCCTCAGGGGGCGGATTGTTTTCTTCCTCCTCCTCCTCTTCCTCGTCATTGTCCTCAGGGACAGAGGAGTGAGTTTCGTCGTCTTCGGACGCCACGTCCGAAGTGCCCTTACGACGGAGGCCACTCTTGGCCCCTTGGCCTTCTTCTCCGGCGCCTTATATGGCGGCGGCGCCAAAGATCTTCGCCAAAGTAGCGGGATGACAGTTCTTGAGCGTGGAGCTGAACCTTTGGATCTGCCTTGCCCTCTCCATCCAGTCCTAAAAGAGCAATAATAAAAGCTTAGATATCATCCTCGAAACATTTAAGTTAGGGATACGTCAAAAGTAACATACCTCGCTGGCGGGGTGTTTACAATCGTGACAACGGTTTGAGTCCGTGGCCGGTGCCTTCTCGTTGCCCTTAAGGAGAAACTTCCAGGACCCTTCGTGAGAAGTCTCGATGAGCCTTTTCAAGGTCTGGTGCTTCTTCGAATTGAACTCCCACAAAGGGAGGCTTCGGCGCTGGCACGGAAGAATCCGGTGGACTAGCTGTCACATCCTAGCTAGTTCATGCATTAGAGTGTTGCATCATGTATACTTTTCCAGAAACTTGAAATGGGGATGATGTAACCCCACACCCCCACGAAAACAACTAGGGTTACTAAAATCATTTTCAATGAACGTGAAATGTCCTTCTAAAAAGTCCACCCTTTTTGTCTTGGGTTAGAACCTCTGACAAAATGGGTTCACAATTTTCTAGGCCATCATAAGATCATTGAATTAAATCATATGCAACTTGCATTTTGGAATTTAAATGCTAGTAAATATTTTAAATGTCCAAATAATCCCAAACTGAAATGTTTCATGTTGGATATGTCCCATACGGTGAGCATGTGCAGTTTGGTGATTTTTGGAAATGCCTAGGTATTTTCAGAAATGCCACAAACTTGCAGAAATAAAAGAAAACATAAAATAAAAGGAAACAACTTACGGCGCAACCCACCACCCAGCCCACTGGCGGCCAGCTATCTTGGCCCGTGCCGACCAATTGCTTCTTCCCCTTGAGCGAGCGGGGAGGTGGCCGGTGTCTGTGAGCTCATCACGGCACCACACTGCTTGCCGCCCGCCCCCGACACACAAGCGAGCCCCACGTCGCCGCACCGACCCCTGACACATCCATTCGCCCTGCCTCTCCCTTGCCCTCTCCCGCCATGGCCGGCCTTTGCCGCCCACCGACGTGGCTGCTATCCGTAAATCCACGCAGCGCCAGCCATCAGTGTCGAGCTCCGCCGCCCTCCTCTCCTTAGAGCAGGTCGAGCCCCGAGCGCTCGCTTGCCCCGAAGCTACTGCAACGACCTCGCCCGAGTCCGCCACCGCCGAAGATCCCCTTCGCCGTCACCGCCGCATCAGGTCGTCCCCGACCTCGCCGACTGCTCCGACGTGATCGCCGTGAGCTTAGACACCTTCCCATCCTCTCTGTTCTCTCTCTCGAGCTTCGTAGCGACTGCACGAAGCATCACCGCACGCGCCGCCGCCGAGCTCGTCGCCGACGTGGCTCCGGCCACCCACCGGCCACACCACCGTGTCCAACACACTCACTGCGTCGCGAGGAACCCGTAGCACCACCGCACGCCCCTTGTCATGCCCCCTAACGACGAGCCCAAGTTTGCCCAAACTCCGGCAGCCGCACAGCTCGTCGCCGGCGTCGTCTCCAGCGATTCCGAGCCCAACCGCCACCACCACTCGACGCGGCTTACCCCTAGCTACTCGTAGATGGTCTCCGCCGCCCATTTGGTCACCGGAGCACGAAACCCGCACCCCACCGCCGCGTCTGGCCTCACCGGCGGCTAAACGCCGGCAAGTTGACCTGCTGACCGTTGACTGGGTGGGCCCAATTTGACCCCCTGGGTCACTAACGTGTGGGCCCCAGGCACTAACTAAACTAAGTTAGTATTAGTTTAACGCTAACTAAACTTAGTTAGTTTAATTGACACTGACAGACGGGACCCACAGGTAAGGGTTGACCTGGACCGTCTCTGTTGACTGATGACATCACCCTGACGCAATGCTGTCGCAGTAAATCATTTATAGAATTATTCTTATACAGGAAATTCCAGAAAATACTACAAACTTCAAAAATTCATAGAAATTAATCTGTAACTCCGAATGCAAAGATTTATATATGAAATTTGATCAAAAAAATCCAATATTTCCATCTGTACTGGTTTCATGCATGTTAGAACACTTTAACCTTGCTGTTTAGGTGAAATAAGTAAATGCACTAATATGATCTCTTACTTGGGTTAGCATTTGAATCCTTGATTCAACTGAACTCAAACTAATCTGTTCCAAGTTGCATTAGCCCAAACACACTCATTTTGCCATGTCATTGCATGCATCATATTATTGCATATTGCCTTGTGATGATTGTGTTTTGATGTGTCCTTCGTGGTAGGTTCTGCCTCCAAGGATATTCACGAATATCCAACTGAAGGGCAGTATCCGACTACCACTCTGTCAGGCAAGCAACCCCATTGATCATTTCGATACAAACCCATCTTCTCACTTCTGCTCTCGTTTACTGCATTAAGACAAGGCGTTTCAAACTGCTGTGTGTTGCGGTAGTTGAACCCACTTCCTCTGCATGACCTGCCATTGCCACAGTAACTAGATGAAACCCACTAGCATGTGTAGGAGTTGATTGAGCCATGTTTGTGTTTCCTACCATGCTATGCTTGCTATGCTTAGAGTCGTGTCAGGTCTGGCTCATCGGGGTGATGAACTAGAGTGAATGGTTGTGTCGGTAATGAGAGTGAAGCGTTGAACATGATTTGGTAAAGGTATCGATGAGAGGCGTCAAGAGTGCGCCCGATGCTTGCCTCCAGCGTCAGTGAGTGGGGGGAGACGGTGGCTTGGCCCACGTCCCGCACTCGCTCGGTTCAGACGGCCACTGAGATCCCAATCTTCATCGACGCCCTCTGGGCAGGCCTGATTCCTCCCTTTTCCACCTTCTTCAACGCTGTGCTCGAGCACTATCAGATCCACATGCTGCATCTCGACCCTCAGTCCGTGACACTTCTTGCCTTCTTCGCCTTCGTGTGCGAAGGCATGGTGGGCATTGCCCCTTCAATGGCTCTCTTCCGCCACTTCTTCTCATTGCATCTAGCCGACCCTCAGTAGTGCTCAGGGTGCGTGAGCTTCCAGGCTGTGGCCGCGACAGCAAGCGAGGGGATTGATTTCGAGCTCCCTCCATCCATGACCGACTTCCGGATACTATGGGTGTTTGTTGATGGTGGTGTGCTCAGTCCTCTACTTCAGGCTCCGTCGGGGCCCGCTGTTCCTAACCCATTTGGGGCCATCAGTGACTCATGAGCCCGGCCTTGCCGATGTCGCTCAAGTTGAAGTTCTTTGAAGGATCGTGGCGTCTTGCACCAATGGTGGTGAAGGAATTCGTGCGACGCCGGGTCGCTTCGCTCCAGCGCCATTCTCGTCCCATGTGGGCCTTGCTCAGAAGCCAAGACCACATGAGGTTTCAGGAGTCCGGGCTCCTCCTTGGGACGCGAGGAATAGTGCTCAGGGTCCTAACGGGCGTCTCTCTGCCAGCTGATCTGCCCAGGAATAGTTGCCTGCTATACCGCTGCGAGAATAAGGACGAATTTGTGAAGGCCATGCTGATGTCTACTACACAACCTTCTTCTTGTAGACGTTGTTGGGCCTCCAAGTGCAGAGGTTTGTAGGACAGTAGCAAATTTCCCTCAAGTGGATGACCTAAGGTTTATCAATCCGTGGGAGGCGTTGGATGAAGATGGTCTCTCTCAAGCAACCCTGCAACCAAATAGCGAAGAGTCTCTTGTGTCCCCAACACACCCAATACAATGGTAAATTGTATAGGCGCACTAGTTCGGCGAAGAGATGGTGATACAAGTGCAATATAGATGGTAGATATAGGTTTTTGTAATCTGAAAATATAAAAACAGCAAGGCAACTAATGGTAAAAGTGAGCGTAAACGGTATTGCAATGCTAGGAAACAAGGCCTAGGGTTCATACTTTCACTAGTGCAAGTTCTCTCAACAATAATAACATAATTGGATCAGATAACTATCCCTCAACATGCAACAAAGAGTCACTCCAAAGTCACTAATAGTGGAGAACAAGCGAAGAGATTATGGTAGGGTGCGAAACCACCTCAAAGTTATTCTTTCCAATCAATCCGTTGGGCTATTCCTATAAGTGTCACAAACAACCCTAGAGTTAGTACTAGAATAACACCTTAAGATACAAATCAACCAAAACCCTAATGTCACCTAGATACTCCAATGTCACCTCAAGTATCCGTGGGCATGATTATCGATATGCATCACACAATCTCAATTCATCTATTCAAACCAACACATAGAACCTCAAAGAGTGCCCCAAAGCTTCTCTGGGAGAATCACGACGAAAACGTGTGTCAACGCCTATGCATAGGTTCATGGGCGGAACCCAAGTTGATTACCAAAACATACATCAAGTGAATCACGTGATATCCCATTGTCACCACAGATCATACGGCAAGACATACATCAAGTGTTCTCAAATCTTTAAAGACTCAATCCGATAAGATAACTTCAAAGGAAAACTCAATCCATTACAAGAGAGTAGAGGGGAGAAGAAACATAAGATCCAACTATAATAGCAAAGCTCGCGATACATCAAGATCGTGCCAAATCAAGAACACGAGAGAGAGAGAGATCAAACACATAGCTCTTGGTACATACCCTCAGCCCGAGGGTGAACTACTCCTCCTCATCATGGAGAGCACCGGGATGATGAAGATGGCCACAGGTGAGGTACCCCCTCGCAAGGTTGCCTAGCAGGGTCCCGATTGGTTTTTGGTGGCTCTGGAGGTTTTGCGGCGGCGGAACTCCCGATCTAATCTCTGTTCTGGAAGTTTTAGGGTATGTGGAGTTATATAGGCGGAAGAAGCACGTCAGGCGAGCCACGAGGGCCCCACAAGGCAGGGGCGCGCCCTAGGGGGGTGGGCGCGCCCCCACCCTCGTGGCTTCCTTGTTCCTTCGTTGACGTGGGGTCCAAGTCCATCTAGTAGCTTTCCTTCCAAAAATAACTTCTCCAGTTGATTTCGTTCCGTTTTGACTCCGTTTGGTATTCCTTTTCTTCGAAATACTGAAATAGGCAAAAAACAACAAATCTGGGCTGGGCCTCCGGTTAATAGATTAGTCCCAAAAGTAATATAAAAGTGGAAAATAAAGCCCAATATTGTCCAAAACAGTAGATAATATAGCATGGAGCAATCAAAAATTATAGATACGTTGGAGATGTATCACATGCCTCTCTTTGATGAATGGGGGCCGCGACCGGTCGGCCTGGAGGGGCCTCGGGAGAACCCTATCGCCGTGGTTCCCTTTCTCGCTCCTGGTGTTGTGCTCGCCCCAAGTGACGGTGCAGGTGGGCGAGCTCGGGCGGAGACCGGCGGCTCGTGTGCTGATGAGCACGCGCCGGGCGGTGATCCTGAGGCATCATCTTCGGGAGCCTGCCACACCCCTCCCGAGGCACCGGTTGCTGAGGAGACGCTGCGTGCGACCCCCGAGGCCAAGGGTCCAGGAGCCTCGGGAGATCGTGGCAAAATAGTGCCCGGCTGTTCCACATGTTGCATCTCGAAACGAGAGTGAAGCGTTGAACATGATTTGGTAAAGGTATCGATGAGCAGGGTATAAAACTATTCGAATAGCCGCGTCCGCGGTAAAGGACTACTTGGTCGCTTATGCAGTTCATAGACAAGTTAATGGTTACCACTAAAAGACTCAAGATAAGTGTGAGTACATGGATGGCCCTCTCAGGGATGACGAGGAGGACCCAAGGTGGAGTATTGTGATGGTGATTAGTGGACTCGTGTGCGAAAACTATTTTACAAGTGGTGTCTCGTAGGATAGCTTAGCCAAGAGTCAAAGCTGGCTTGCTGCAATAACTCCACTACCTTCTTGAGAATGTGCATGTATAGTAGGATCTGTTGTAAGACTTGCTGAGTACCTTTGTACTCATGTTGCTTTAGTTACTGTTTTCAGACGACAACACCGCCCCCTCCGATGGGTTCTATGTAGATCTCGACGTTGACGAGTGACTTGCCACCCAGGTGATGATCTGGGCTTGTGAAGGACCCTATGTAGATAGACAGGCTTCGTCAAGCCTTCTTTCTTTCTAGTTGTCTGTACTCAGACAAGTTTGCTTCCGCATGTGCTTGTATGTTTGTATGACTTGAGCGTCGGGTCATGTGACCCCTATCTGTATGAACATGTTATGTATGGCTCTTCGGAGCCTTTATATAAAGTACTTGAGTTGTAGAGTTTTGTTGTGATGCCATGTTGTATTTACACATATCGAGCATATTGTGTGTATGATTGAAATGCTTGGTATGTGTGGGATCCAACAATCTAGTTGTTTATCCTTGGCAGCCTCTCTTATGGGGAAATGTAGTCTAGTGCCTCCATGAGCCATAGTAGTCTGCTATAGCACAGTTCACCGAGTCCTCGCTAGCCCAAAGACTCTTGCTCTGGACACTTGACTGGCCGGCATGTGTTTCACTTCGTTCACAGTATACGTCCCTTCGGGAAATGTCACGCATGACATCCGAGTCTGCCTAGCCTACTACAGCCCGGGTTCCCGTAGTCCTATTAGCCCGATGCTACAGCCCGGATTCTGCACGCCGAATCGACATGCTCGATGTTGATTCATGTATGCCTGTCCCCATAAGTTAGCGCGCTTTGGGTTCACGACTAGCCATGTCGGCCCGGTTCTCTGTCATATGGATGCTAGCGACACTATCATATCGTGAGCCAAAAGGCTAAACGGTCCCGGCCATGGTAAGGCGACACCCGTGGGAATACCGTGCGTGAGGCCGCAATGTGATATGAGGTGTTACAGGCTAGATCGGTGTGACTTAGAATCAGGGTCCTGACAACGTTGGCATCAGAGCCGGACTGCTTGTAGGTTCGTTGAGCCAAACTGGTCGATGTCGAGTCTAGAAATGCTTTAGTTATATGTAGGGGAATTGATTGTGGGAGGGAACGTAAGGCTCTTTTTACTCCTTTACCTTATACCCTCTGATCTGAGTCATTCTCTTCTCATTCTGCATGGGTTAAGGACTAGGCTCTCTTCTCTCTATCAGGTTCACGTGTTACTAATCCGTAGTAACTTATAGGATTGTTGGTTACAAACCCAGTTCAGTTTCTGCTACTTTTAGTATGTTACCAGTTGAACCAGAACCTTGATATGATGTTGTTGAGTGTCTATGCAAACTGTTGTCAATGTCTCAAATCTTTTTCTGAGCATTTACAGCCGTTATGCTGTCCGATTTCTCCTAGAAAATTCTAATGCCTTTGCAATATTTCGTGCTTTCAGATGGCCACCCGTTCCCAGAATCAAGTGGTTCGTCTGACTCGGTGCCTCGATGTACCTGGTCACACGGCCATGCTGGTCCGAGTGATGATCGAGACAGGCTATCGATGGTATCCTGAGTATACCGTCGAAGAGCAGTTTCGAGACTTTAATCAAAGTTAATACCTTTGTGTCGGCGTTCTGGGCACGGGGGTCCCCAGACTTGCCTGCCTGCGGCCCATGGCGTGGCTGAGTAGTAGGCCGTACGGCCCATCTTCATCAAAAAGGCATCCAAGACCCTCGCGAGGGTCCAAGCCTCGCGAGGCGGACGATGCAAGACCTCCTCTGGAGAGGCCTAGCCTGGCTGGCTCACGAGGAGCGGAGATATCAAGGCGGGGCAAACCTCACGAGACTCTCGTGACGTGAGCCATGACGAACGGTGCCAGGCGGGCGCCAGTGCGCGCAGCGTCCCCATTTCCTCTTTGGTGCCAAGGAGGCAAGCGGAGGGGAAGAGTACCGAGGCATCAGGCAAAGGTTGCCATATTGGTGCAACGAGACCAAGACCAGGAGGACGACAAGGCGGAGGTCATCATGGAGCCCAAGACGGCGTCACCCCAGAGCTTTTCGCAGACGAAGACCACTTTTGTCAGGATAGCTTGTACTAGCTATCCCCCTTCAAATTTGCCCGCCGTTGTTGGCTCCCTTCCCACTCGATATTTGGGAAGAGGAGCAGGGCCTATATAAGTAGAGGTAGCCACCACAGTAGGGGCATCTGATCTTAGCTTGATCCAATCCGATCGAGAGCCTAGCCACAAGAACACCTCAACCTCGGGAGGCTGTTCTTCCCTTGTACTATTCATCATCAGCCCAAGAGGCAATCCACCACCACCACCACACTGGAGTAGGGTATTACACCACAACGGTGGCCCGAACTAGTATAAACCCCGTGTCTTTCTGTGTTGTGAGTTCGCCGAGTTCGTCCGCAAGATCCTAGAGAGATAGAGCGTAGATCGATAGGAGGGAAAGACTTCGCGCGCACCCCAGTGTTTGAACCTTAAGGGTTTGCCGGAACCCCACATCCGACATTTGGCGCGCTAGGTGGGGGTGCACCGGAGCTCTTCTCCACCAACCTGCGCCCCGTGCCGCCGCGCTTCTCTCCCATGGCAGGTGCGCCACCACCCGCCTCGGCGACCGACACCAGCAGCAGGGAGTCTGGGTACCGGGCCCTGGCCCCTGCCCTACGGCGGGTGCGGTGGTCAACCAAGTTCAAGCCGGAGATGCCACCGCGTTATGACGGCGCGGCAGAGCCGGTGCCGTTTCTGCAGGCGTACGAGGAGGCCGTCCTCAATGCCAGAGGTGACGACAAGATCATGGCCAACTGGTTCCCCATGGCCCTCGTCGGCGAGCCACGCGCCTGGCTGCTTAACCTCCTGGGGTCCACGGTGGCGTCCTGGGAGGAACTCCGCAACCTCTTCACCGCACGCTACACGGTGCCGGTGCACCACGCAGTCGCGGAGCTGCTGGGTGGCTCTCAAGTACCGCCTTCGGATCGCCACGTCAAGCCTTTCTTCCATCAGATTGGGGCAGCCTCCAAGCGCCCGGGGGCTCCGCCGGGTTGGGCCGCGCCGGAGGCTGACCTCACCTTCTGTCAGGAAGACCACCCTGGCTCCACCACCGGCTCTGGCATGCTCCCAATGCTTTGCACGCCTACTATCTGCAACATGGCTGTCACCAAGACCCTCATTGACGGCGGTGCCGGCCTCAACTTGCTCTCCGTAGAAGCCTTCAGCCTCCTCCATGTGCCGCCCGAGAGGCTCAACCTCAGCAAGCCTTTTTCGGGAGTGGGTGGCGGAGCTGCCCATTCTCTGGGGCAGATCCGCCTCCCGGTCACCTTCGGCACGTGCGACAACTACCGCACTGAGCTGATGGACTTCGACATCGCCCGCATCGGTCTCCCGTACAATGCCATACTCGGGTACTCGGATCTTGCTCAGTTCATGGCGGCGACTCACCCGGCCTACAACCTCATGAAGATGCCAGGGAGTAAGGGCGTCCTCACCATCAAGGGGGACACCAAGGAAGCAGTGACGGCGCTCAGGCTTGCCTTCAAGGCTGTGGCAGCAGCACAGCCAGCTGGCACCAGTACGCTCGAGGCCAAGGAGACCGTGCCCGCCAAGAAGAAGCAGTTGTTCACCAAAGACAAGGCGAAGACCAAGCAGGTGCCGGTTGACGAGGACGGGTCTTCAGGAGCCACCTTTACCATAGGAACCAGCCTTGACCCGGGACAAGAAGAAGCTTTGGTAAGGTTTTTGCTCGCAAACAAGGAGATATTCGCATGGGAGCCCAACCAGCTGGTAGGGGTCCCGAAGGGTGTGCCCCAACATGCGCCCCATAAAGCAGCGGGCAAGACGGCAGTCCATAGAGAAGCAGGCCTTCATCATCCAAGAGACGCGCAAGCTGGATGCAGTAGGTACCATCTGAGAGGTTCGATACCCCGAATGGCTGGCGAACCCTGTCGTGGTACCGAAGAAAGGTGGGAAGGAATGGATGTGCGTCGACTTCACCGACCTTAACAAAGCTTGCCCTCAATATCCGTTCCCCCTTCTACGCATTGATCAAATCGTCGACTCCACCACCGAGTGCGACTTGTTATGTTTCCTGGATGCGTTCTCTGTATACCATCAAATCAAGATGGCAGTGGAGGATGTGGAGAAGACGGCCTTCCTGACACCGTGTGGAGTGTACTGCTACACCTGCATGCCTTTTGGCCTTCACAACGCGGGCGCAACCTTTTAGCGGCTGATGCACATTGCCTTGGGGCGGCAGCTCGGCAGGAACACAGAGGCCTACATTGATGACATAGTGGTCAAATCTCGCGAGGCGAGGACGTTGATCCAGGACTTGGAGGAGACCATTGAGAGTTTGCGCCGGGTGAACTTGAGGCTTAACCCGGAGAAGTGCGTGTTTGGTGTCTCCTCTGGCAAGCTGCTAGGGTTTCTCATATCCCACAGAGGGATCGAGGCGAACCCGGAGAAGATCAAGGCTATCGAAGACATGAGCCCACCACAAACCCTCAAGGAGATGCAAAAGCTGGCAGGACGGGGGACCGCGTTAGGGCGTTTCATCTCCAAGCTTGGCGAGCGCGCCTTGCCCTTCTTTAAGCTCATGAAGAAGAAGGGCCCCTTCGAGTGGACCCCGGAGGCCGACCGGGCCTTCCAAGACCTCAAGAAATACCTCACCAGCCCCCCGGTGATGGTGGCACCACGGCCTCTCGAGCCTCTTGTACTTTACCTTGCCGCCACCCCGTACTCCGCCAGCGCGGCGCTGGTGGCGGTTCGGGAGGAGCGCCAAGACAAGGGGGTGCTGCGCCAAGCCAGAGTTGATGCAGCGCAGGGTCATGAAGACGCACCAGAGCCATCAGCGGCGGAAGATCAAGCGCGGCAGGGCAACATCGCGGAAGCTCCTGAAGACGGCCAAGTCTCAGGAAATCCTCCGCCCCAAGATACGCCGCAGTCTCCGCAGGACCCGAGCTCCAATAGTGTGCCAGCCCTCTTGAGCACCCGGTATACTTCGCCAGCACCGTACTGCTGGACGCAAGGGCGCGCTACCCCATGCCGCAAAAGCTCCTGCTCGCACTCTTGGTGGCCTCGTGTAAGCTGCGACACTACTTTCAAGGGCACCCCATCAAGGTCGTCTCATCTTACCCATTGGATTACTCAGGAGCCCAAACTCAGCCGGGAGGGTCGCGGAATGGAACATCGAGCTGCAAGCATTCCAGCTGGAATTCAGCACCACCAGGGTCATCAAGGGATCCGCACTCGCCGGTTTTGTGGCGGAATGGACAGATGCCCCGACTCTTGAGGAAGGAGAAGACCGGTCCACCTCCTTGGGAAGTGAGGCACCAGACGGCTGGGTCATGCATTTCGATGGTGCCTTTGCGCACCAGGGCGTGGGGGCTAGAGCAATGCTCATCTCGCCCACTCAGGACAAGCTCTACTACGCCGTGCAACTCTGCTTCCAGCACGACGAGAATGTCTCCAACAACATCGCAGAATACGAAGGCCTCATAGCTAGCCTGTAGGCTGCGGCGCCTCTAGGGGTGAAGCGCCTCACCGTCAAGGGAGACTCACAGCTCCTCGTCAACTTCTCCAACAAAGTGTACGAACCGAAGGACGAGCACATGGAGGCCTACCTTGCGGAGGTGTGCAAGATGGAAAAGCAGTTCTCGGTCCTGGAGCTGCAGCACGTGCCCCGGGGCACCAACAAGGAAGCCGACGACATCGCCAAGAGAGCATCCAAGCGGTAGCTGCAAGAGCCCGGCGTCTTCGAGGAGCGGCTCTTCAAGCCATCGGCTACACCACCTCTTTCAAGCGCGACTCAGCCTTGGGAGGAACTCCCACAGCCCCCGGCCACGGCAGCCCCAGCTTGCGGCCCAACCTCAGGAGCTCGGCTGCTCTTGGCGCTCGAGCCTCAGGAGAAGTGCTGGACCAAGGAATTTAAGGAGTACCTGATACATGGGACCCTGCCGGAGAAGGAAGAAGATGCAGAGCGCGTGGCCCGACAGGCCACGACATACTGCATTCAAGACGGCGAGCTGTACAGGAAACGACCGAACGATGTCACGCTGCGCTGTATCTCCAACGATCAGGGAAGGGAGCTGCTGATAGACATACACGGCGGGGACTGTGGATATCACTCGTCTTCAAGGACCCTCTTCGGCAAAGTCTTCCGCAGCGGATTCTACTCACCAACAGCACTCAATGATGCAGCCGAGCTGGTGATGTCTTGTGAAGCCTGCCAATTCCACTCCAAGCAGATCCATCAGCCTGCACAGGGCCTCCAAACCATACCGCTCACGTGGTCGTTCGCGGTTTGGGGGCTGGACATCTTAGGCCCGTTCCCACGGGCGCCAGGGGGCTACCGATATCTCTACGTCGCCATCGACAAGTTCACCAAGTGGGCGGAAGTGGAAGCTGTCCGTACCATTCCGGCCGGCTCTGCTGTCAAGTTCATCAAGGGCCTCATGAGCCGCTTCGGGCTTCCCAACCGCATCATCACAGATAACGGCTCGCAGTTTACTAGTAACCTCTTCAAAACCTACTGTGCTAACCTTGGAACGCAGATCTGCTACACTTTGATGGCCCACCTCAGGAGTAATGGTCAGGCCGAACGCGCCAACGCTGAGGTCCTGAGGGGTGTCAAGACCAGGACCTTCAAGAAGAAGCTGGAGGCATGCGGCAGGGACTGGCACAAAGAACTCCAGTCCGTGCTGTGGTCCAGTCGTACCACTGCCACCAAGCCGACGGGCGAAACTCCATTCTTCCTCGTATACGGAGCTGAGGCAGTCCTTCCTCACGAGGTCAAGCATCGCTCCGCGCGGGTCCTGGCGTTCGACGAGACATAGCAGGACGCCACGCGGGGGATGGATCTCGTGCTGGGGGAGGAGCGCCGTCACGAAGCCGCATTGAGGGCGGCAAGGTACCAACAAGCTCTGCGGCGGTACCATTGCCGCAACATCTGCCTCAGGACGCTCGAGGTGGGCGACCTCGTCCTGAGGCGGGTCCTCTCCAGGGAAGGGCTGCACAAGCTTTCACCCATGTGGGAGGGCCCGCTCAGGGTCGTTCACGTCTCCAGGCCGGGTGCAGCGCGCCTGGAGAGGCAGGATGGGACGCCCATCCAGAATGCCTTGAACATCCAGCACCTCCGGAAGTTCTATCCATGAAGCAAGGCCCAGAGCCTGAGAAGCAAGGCCCAGAGCCTGAGAAGAAAGGCCCAGAGCCTGTGAAGAAGGCCCGGTGCCTGTGAAGAATCACCGCCCGTGACACTCTCACGTAATAATGAGTGGGGCTGTACACGCCTGAGTCTCGGGAGCGCCGGCCTCGGGCCCCACAGGGCTCCCTCCCACGCCTAGTGGACAGCACTTAGCTCCGCGCTGGTGAGAAGACTTGAAGACTAGATTAGGTGCCAGACGCGGCTTTTCATTTGCTCTCCGTAGTTGGCTTGCTTTTCCTTAATCGAAGTTGCTCTTGGTATTCGTTGCTGATTTGGTTTCCCAACCTTTTACCGCATCTTTCAGCTCTGGTTTGCTCGTGTTCTCTCTCTCGCATACCTCGCGAGGGGTCTAGGCAGGTGCCCTCGTGAGCGTTTTTCTTCTCTCTGCCTTCTCGCGAGCCACCCTCGTTCGAGCCTGGAAGCTTCCACATCTCTCCTGATCCGTGCCCCTCGGGTACCGCGATACAAAGCGCTAAGACAAGGCTTGGGTGGACAGCAAATTTGCTAAGCACACCCCCTAACGATTTTTTTGAAGTTTCTGGGCGAATGCAAGCACCTCGTGAGGAAAAGGACGTCCCAAACGCACCAGGTTAAGTTATCCTCGCGCAAAATAACAACACTGCATAGGAACGACACGCACATTGCATTAACCAAAGAGCCAGAATTCGATACACGCCCCTCTGGGCCCAAACTGGTTTCGTTTTTCCGATGCGGGAAAGAAAGAAAAAGCTAAGCGAAGCCGTGTCGCAGCAATCCGCAGAGGAAGGTCCTAGGCGACGCCCTGAGTAGCTGGACCCCTCCTCGCGCTTCACGGGGGCGCGACGACGAGATGACCCGCTGCCGCCTTTGAAGCGGGCGCGACGGCGTGGTGGCTGAACGTAGCCACCGCTGCTGGAGCTGTCACCGGAGGAAGAGCCGCCGTAGCCGGAGGAGACGCGGCCGCCACCGAGGGCAGGCTCGCCCTCGTCCTCATCGCGACCGTCACCAAGGCCAAGCACCTCCTCACCGTCGCTCGCCTCGGGGCAGCACCCGGCGCGGAGACCATCCTCCCCGAACACCCTCACATAGAGGGTCGACTCACCATCGTACCTGAAGTGGAGGGTGCAACGCCTGCCCAGGCCGCGTGCGCGGGCGAACGTTTACCAGCCGTGAGCCAGGTCTATGTTGCCCTCGGCGAAGGTCTCGACCGCGACCCAAGAGGCCCTGCGGCAGCAGCCGCCCCGCCGCAGCCGAGCCCGCCTGCACTGAGGCCGGCAATTCACCGACGAAGAAGCGCGGAAGTTGGAGCCAGTTGCCGGCAGGGCTCTCCGACGAGACAACGAACTCCGGCGACACCTCAGCCGAATGGAAGCGCGGGCGGGGAGGCCGCGCCACCATCGCGCGCCTCCCCTCGTCGGCCGAACAACCATGGATGGGACGATCCCCTTCGTGCCGTGGCGCGTCCTCGACGGTGGGCCACGGTGGGAGACACAGCATGCTTGCGCGGCCGGCCACGGCCGCGCTTGGGCGCCGGGGAACCGGGGCCCTCGCGAGGGGCCTTTCCTTTCTCGGCGGCGGAGAACTTCTTTCGTGGCGCCATCGGTGGCAGCGCAAGCAATGGAGCAGAGAAGCAAGCAAGCGAGGAAGAGATGGGCAACGGGGGCTCCGCCCCTCCCCATTTATAGCCAGAGAAGGCCAACCGGCGTCTCCCACGATCGCAGGTAATGATGGTTTTCCTTGCATGTCGCAGGGACTTGTCAAGTCGCAGTTTGCCGAGGCAGCGTGGGGAAGCGGAGCCGCCACGCCCAATCAACCGCCACGCGCGACCGAGGTCGCGAGCTTTGGGGCCGCGGTGCTCCGAACTTGACCCTTGGCTTCGCCGCGAAGCCAAGCTCGGGCGCACCTTGGGCCCGGGGGCTACTGTCGGCATTTTGGGAACGGGGGTCCCCAGACTTGCCTACCTGCGGCCCACGGCGTGGCTGAGCAGCAGGCCGTACGGCCCATCTTCATCAACAAGGCATCCAAGACCCTCGTGAGGGTCGAAGCCTCGCGAGGCGGACGGCAAGACCTCCTCTGTAGAGGCCTAGCCAGGCAGGCTCACGAGGAGCGGAGATATCAAGGCGGGGCAAACCTCATGAGACTCTCGTGACGTGAGTCATGACGACGGTGCCAGGCGGGTGCCAGGCGGGCGCCAGTGCGTGCAGCGTCCCCATTTCCTCTTTGGTGCCAAGGAGGCAAGCGCAGGCGAAGAGTACCGAGGCATCAGGCAAAGGTTGCCATATTGGTGCAACGAGACCAAGACCAGGAGGACGAAAAGGCGGAGGTCATCGTGGAGCCCAAGACAGCGTCACCCCAGAGCTTTTCGAAGACGAAGACCACTTTTGTCAGGATAGCTTGTACTAGCTGTCCCCCTTCAAATTTGCCCGCTGTTGTTGGCTCCCTTCCCGCTCGATATTTGGGAAGAGGACCATGGCCTATATAAGTAGAGCTAGCCACCACAATAGGGGCATATGATCTTAGCTTGATCCAATCCGATTGAGAGCCTAGCCACAAGAACACCTCAACCTCGGGAGGCTGTTCTTCCCTTGTACTGTTCACCATCAGCTCAAGAGGCAATCCACCACCACCACACTGGAGTAGGGTATTACACCACAACGGTGGCCCGAACCAATATAAACCCCGTGTCTTTCTGTTCTGTGAGTTCGCCGAGTTCGTCCGCAAGATCCTAGCGAGCTAGAGCGTAGATCGGTAGGAGGGAAAGACTTCGCGCGCACCCCAGTGTCCGAACCTTAAGGGTTTGCCGGAACCCCACATCCGACACTTCGTACGGTCAGGATATACCCTTCCTATCCTGGAGCTACTGAACCCCTCTATTGCTCTTATGGACTTGGGGTTACCATCGAGATGTCCGTGCAGGATGCAGCTTACTCGATGATGATTATCATACGAGCCAGAATTGCCTTGCTTCGGAACACTGATTTCCGCTATATGTCAGCATCACTCCCTGGGGCACAAGGGTACTGTCGGTGTCAAAACCGGTGGATCTCGGGTAGGGGGTCCCGAACTGTGCGTCTAGGCGGATGGTAACAGGAGACAAGGGACACGATGTTTTTACCTAGGTTCGGGCCCTCTCGATGGAGGTAATACCCTACTCCTGCTTGATTAATATTGATGATATGGGTAGTACAAGAGTAGATCTACCACGAGATCAAGGAGGCTAAACCCTAGAAGCTAGCCTATGGTATGATTGTTGTTCGTCCCACGGACTAAAACCCTCGGTTTATATAGACACCGGATAGGTTAGGGTTACACAGTCGGTTACAATGGTAGGAGATCTACATATCCGTATCGCCAAGCTTGCCTTCCACACCAAGGAAAGTCCCATCCGGACACGGGATGAAGTCTTCAATATTGTATCTTCATAGTCTTGAAGTCCGGCCGTGATGATAGTCCGGCTATCCGGACACCCTAGTCCGGGACTCCTCAAGAGCCCTCGAACCAGGCTTCAATGACGACGAGTCCGGGCGCCAGCATATTGTCTTCGCATTGCAAGGCGGGTTCCTCCTCGAATACTTCATAGAAGGTTTTGAACACCAGATAGTGTCCGCTCGCAAAACAAGTTCCACATACCACCGTGAGAGAGAATAACCTTTGCAAAGATCTGCTGACGTATTCCGCGGCGTGACATCACACCACGGCCAGGCCATTATATGAATCGTTTTTTACCGTTCCACCTTGGCGCGTTTAGCGAGGCGGTTTCCCTGGCACGTCTTATCAAAGCATAGATCGTGCCCCCATTATTCCGGGATTCTCATCAATACGGATGTGGGTAACCCATCCGCGCCATTGATTACGGCGCTTGGGAGATAAGCAAGTTTTACCAGGCCGGTGGGGGACGCATGACTTCGTCCGTCCATATAAGGGGATAAGGATCCACCTTTTCACCTACGCCTTCTTCCTCCTTTGCTCATCCATTTCCGCGCACTCGAGCTCCAGCGCCCAAGTCCGCACATCCCACCTCAACCTTCTCCAGCCATGTCAGGAGCGGGAGGCAGGTGGATGGCCTCCTCCGTCACGGAGGGGCACATCACAAGACTGCGGAAGGCCGGATACTTGTTCGGCGACATCGCGCACAGGCTGCCCGACGCGGGGCAACTCATTCCAACCCCCAGGCCTCATGAGAGGATGGTGTTTCTCCCCCACTTCCTCCGCGGACTAGGTTTTCCACTTCACCCATTTGTCCGGGGGCTCATGTTCTACTACGGCCTAGACTTCCATGACCTGGCCCCGAATTTTATCCTCAACATCTCGGCGTTTATCGTCAGGTATGCGAAACCTTCCTCTACATCCAGCCCCACTTCGCCTATGGCTGAAGATCTTCAATGTCGCCCGATGGTAGTGGGCGGCCGTCATTGCCGGAATGCGGAGGCGCCATGGTCGGCAAGATGGCCAAGGTCCTATGGCTCGAGGCGCCTTTGTGGAGACAATAAAGGTGGCAATAGGGGTGGTTCTACATCACCGAGCCACGCGACCCGAATGGGTGGCGGCCCCTCGATTCAGATCTGGTTTCCCACACGGCTCTCGCCATGGAAAGAGATGGGCACGACGTGGGGAATTCGGAAGAGCTATCCGGACTCCAAACATGCGTCCAAACCTGGTGGACAAGAATCTCGTGCTTGTCGACGAATCCGGTGATGCTCATCCGCCGGATTCTCCCATGGCAACAACGGGCCTTTAACTTGTGGGAGTTCAATCCGCACAAAGACGAACCTTGAGCCAGCTCTTCGACACTACGTACGAAGATGCCTGGAAGGTGCTGTTCAAGGGCGCTGAAGCCCCAACATCCGCTAACAAGGATCGCGGATACAGCTCGCGCGCCCAGCCGGCGAGTAAGTTATTTTACCTTTACGGGACTCTCTTTTCATAGATTGACTCTATGTGGGATCTAAAACTCCCTAATCTTTGACAGATCGGTGAAGACGTCCGACAGATTAACTGTCCGCTCCTTTGCCGAAGACCGGAGGACGCCCGATTGACGAGGCTGCTGGCTCCGCGCCCCATGTGGTGCCGGAGAAGAAGGCCAAGAAGGAGGCCACGGAACTCGAAGGAGCTGCCGACGCCAGTGCTTTGTCGATTCTCAAGCGTAATCTTCTCCCGAGGACGAGGAGGAGGAAAAAGCTTCTCCCGGCCGGGAGGAGAGAAAAGGAAGGCCGCCCTAACCGGGAGGCCGGAGGGTCCAAGAAGGAAGAACCCTTCCTCCGGACTTCTCCACCAACGTCGACGACGACGAGGAGGATTGGCCTACAAGGGCCAAGCCCCTGGCGAGATCGTAAGTGTCCGGATACCCATGGCTTTTTATTATTACAGAGTGTTCTCTAATGTCGAACAATCGTGCAGCCCGCCCAAGGGCGAGTTCGCCGATTCATCGAGCGGGTCCTTGGGCTCGTCGGAAATGGAGAGTACTTCGCTTCCGACCGCCTCCTCGCCCCACGCTATGGACGACACCGAGGTGGTGCCCCAAGGGGGGCTTGGTCAAGAGGAGGTAGCGCAGGAGGATCCACAAGGCAACCTCCCGGACACCAGGCGCGTGTGGGGCAAGACCCCCAGGGGCTCTAAGCCCGACCCTCGTCCGGACTCCATGCCGGAACCATCAGCGGTTCCGAAGTCCGGCCAGCGGATCCTTCGCAAGAAGGGTAAGACGCCGATGTCCTCCGTCCCAACCGAGGCACGGATAGCTCTCGAGGCGCTTAACAGCGCTTCCATCAGGAGGAGCACCGCATTTATTATGAGTGCGGTGATCCGGTTTCAGTTCAGATCCGCCAAGAGCGGATGACTAAAGCTCGCTCCACCTTCTAACAAAGCTTTGAGGTAAGTTTAGAATATGTAAAATATTACCGTGACAGACAGAGCCTCGATGCTTAGTTGGTGTTCGGAAAGAAAAGCCGGATTAAGGATCTAAAAAGATATACGCAGGAGTCTAACATAAGTATGTCAATATGGGAATGCAGGCTGCCGCCGACCTCTGCCAGACCGATCATGGAGGTCAATGCATTGAAGCAGAACCTCGAGCGGTCGAGAACGAGCTCGGACAAGCCAAGAAGCATCTCGAGGACAA
This sequence comes from Aegilops longissima, assembly GCA_021605205.1. Taxonomy (NCBI): domain Eukaryota; kingdom Viridiplantae; phylum Streptophyta; class Magnoliopsida; order Poales; family Poaceae; genus Aegilops; species Aegilops longissima. The sequence goes on along the minus strand of CM038682.1, from coordinate 377,584,125 downwards.
GGAAGGTAAGTAATACCTTATTAAAGAAATACCTTATAGAAAAGGTTTTGGTTGCAAAAAATAAATGGAATAACTTGGGTACTACAGGGGCCACGAACGAGGTGGCGACCCTGAAGGAAGCGGTGTCCGTGGCCGAGAACAAAGCGGCTGCGGAACGCACCGAGCGAGAGAAGGGGGGGGGGGGCGCAGCTGGCCAAGGTACGGCAAGAGCTCCAAGCTCTCGTGGAAAAACACGAGGGTTTGGAGCGTGACTCGAAGACTCGAGAATCCGAGCTCGCCTCCGCTCTTGAGAGTGCCAAAGCTGCTAAGGCCGAGGCCCAAAAAGCCCTCCAAGAAATTGAGTCGTTGAAGAAGATAGCGGCGGGTAAGGCATTCTTTATGCAAAGCAAGCATGTGAAGGTGAATTACCTATTACTTACCCGGATTCGGAGCTCTCTAGGAGCATTCACAGATTTGCCCCATAGTGTGTCTGATGCTGCCGCATTCTACCGTGCCAAGGAGGGGAGCTCGTCGGAAAAGGTGTTCTGGTCTCAGTATGCTGAGGCCGGACGTCCGGTGCCCCTGAGTGACCAGCTGAAGCAATTGGTCGAGCTCCACAAGGTCGCCGAACAGGCCATGAAGGGCCTTGTAGCGCGGCTGTGGCCATTGGAAGCCATGCCTGGGAGCTACTTCGGCTTGGTGCAGCGGCTGGTGAACGCCTGTCCACAGATTGAAGTCATCAAGCGCTCCGTTTGCATTGAAGGTGTCCGTCGGGCCCTTGCCCGTGCTAAAGTGCACTGGGGCAAGCTGGATGCGGAGAAGCTTGTGACGGACGGGCACCGAAGGGCAAGGAGCATCGTACGCCCGAGATGTACTATGAGGGCCTCCTGAAGGGTGCCCGCCGAATAGCGGATGAGTGCTCCAGAGATGTAATTTTTGAATAGACTCATATTTGTTATCCTGTACGCTGAAAACTTGTTCATATGTGCTAAGCAACGCTTGTTAATTTAAAATATTACCTTCTGTGCGGCCGTTTATCAAATTTGAGAGATGGCAAGTTGTTGGCTTCAGCCCCCATGCCACGAGTGCAGGGGTGTTCGGGATAAACTTGAGCACTCTTGTTCCCATTCTTGGGTCCATCTAGGAGGCGCCAACACAACGAACAAGGCAACCGGACTTATAATGCTTGAACACTCTCACTTAGCCATATAATTCTATAATTTTAAATTTCGTGAAGCCCCTAGTATTCGAAGACCGAGTTCGGGCGCTATCCACGCCTTGGCGGACAATTCGGTTCCTCGCTCTAAGCGGCATAAGTCTTTAGGGACAAAAAAAACCTCTCGAATAGCGATCGGCTCTCGCCTATCATGACGGTCAGTTTTAGCTTTCCATCGAGGTGCTCGACCCAGCTCAACTGGGCACAATCACAGTGGTTCTCCCGGTGCTACCTTAGCCGATATAGCGGAACATAAGGTACCAAAACACGGGAGCCGGGAAAACCCAACTATTGACCCAAGACATGATTCAGAGCCAATTCATATAATGCTATAAGTTCGGGGTGCCACACTTGTGAAAGTGTTCGGACTTATCACACCATAATTTTGGGATACTCAAGCCCCTGGTGTATTGGCCGTACCAAAGTGTACGGGTGCAACATGTCATGAAATGAACATATATATGGATAGATAAAAGAGTGCAATAATAGGCAAAAGCTATGCATTGTTTATTCAAAAAGGTACTGCAATGAAGGCAGGACGATACAAATAGTGCGATAAGCAAGGAATGGGACTATCTAATATGTCCCCCTCCAGGGGTAGGCTGCGGGATGATATGTAAAACAGGTATACTGCTCGTAATAGAGACCACCTGAACATTCGACGTGGCTTTCCGCCTCCCTGGCTGTTGCATCGTGAGTTCGGCGATTCAAGTGCCGGACAGGACTTCTCAAAGACGGAGTCCTGAAAGTAAGAAAAGGAAGAAAAAGGAAAAGAAAAGAATGACACAATCGAGGCCCACAGTGCGGTCGAGCCGCATTCTTGGCGTGCCGTGGTCTTGCCCTCCCCATATGCCCATGGTATCTCCAGAGCATAATTATGTACGCGTAATACTAGCTTCGCAATTTTGCGAGGGCTGGGGTTAGGGCGGATTGCTACGCGTGCTTGAATCGTGCAGGCGGTCTTGTTGTAGGTTACTCCGGCGCTTTGATGTTGTCCTGGACGCTTAGTGGCCGGACTCGAGAATTGCTGTGAGAGGCTGCTTTGTACCTCCGCCGCGAGGGTCGCCGTGTGCTCCTCCGCTCGGAGAGAGCGCTCGTGTTTCCATTGACCGTGATTACTCCTCGAGGGCCCGCATCTTGAGCTTGAGGTATCGTGGTGCGGCACCGCATTGAACTTTGCAAATGCGGTTCGTCGAGCGATGGCATGATAGCCGCTGCGGAATGGGATGATGCGAAGATTAACTCTTCGCCGGAAGTTATCTGGGGATCCAAGACCACTTCGAGTGTAACGAGCCCGCATAACTGGCCTCTACACCTGGTATGACGCTTTAAAGGTCGTCTTTGTAGGTTTAATCCTTGAGGGTCTATGCCCATTTTGCGATCAGATCCCGATAAAGCAGGTTCAGGCTGCTACCGCCATCCATCAGACTCGGTGAGGTGAAATCCGTCGATAATTGGGTCAAGAACCAATGCGCGAAGCCGCCGTGACGGATGCTAGTGGGTGGTCCTTCGATCAAGGTGATCGGGCAGAAGACCATGGGTTGAACTTCGGGCTCGCTCCATCGCATATACGTCCCTTAGTGCACGCCGCTCCCTTTTGGGTATGTGGGTTGCGTATATCATGTTCACCGTCCGCACTTGTGTAGGAAAACCCTTCATCCTCTATTGTTCGGGCGGCCGGGCTCTTCCTCGTCATCGCTATGCAGCCCCTTGTCATTGAGTTCGCACTTAACTTGCTCGCTTGCTTGAACACCCAACAATCCCTGTTGGTGTGATTGGCTGGTTTTTCGTGGTGCCATGTATCCGCACAAGCGATCGAGTATTCGGTCCAAGTTGGACGGGCCTGGTTATTTCTTTTGAATGGCTTCTTCCACGACCAAGTTTAGAGCTCAATCCGGCATTGACGGTATCTTCATATTATCGCCGTTACGCGGCACTTGTTCTTGTTGCGACGCGACCTGCCATTGCTGTCCTTGGTATCCGAACTATCGTGATGTTTGGACAAGTTGTTGCTTCGAGCTAGCCAGCTGTCCTCTCCGCACAAAAGCGGTCATGAGTGTTGTGAGGGCTGCCATGGATTTTGGCTTTTCCTGTCCTAGGTGCCGGGTAAGCCACTCGTCACGGATGTTATGTTTGAAGGCTGCAAGGGCCTCTGCATCCGGACAATCAACGATTTGATTTTTCTTTGTTAGGAACCGTGTCTGTAATTGTCCGCCGATTCTTCCGGCTGCTGAATTATGTGGCTAAGGTCATCGGCGCCTGTGGTCGCACATATGTGCCCCGGAAGTTATCAAGGAATGCGGCTTCCGTGTCCTCCCAACAACCAATTGATTCTCGGCCGGCAAGCTGTTGAGCCAATGCCGAGCTGGTCCTTTAAGCTTGAGTGGGAGGTATTTGATGGCATGTAGATCATCACCGCGGGCCATGTGGATATGGAGGAGATAGTCCTCGATCCGCACCCGCAGGATCTGTGGTACCATCGTATGATTCGATGTTTACGGGTTTGAAGCCCTCGGGATTTGATGATCCATTACTTCATCCGTGAAGCATAGTGGGTGTGGGCGCCTCAGATATTATATCACGCACGTAGCTCATATGAGCTTTGTTCATCGTGTTCGCCCGCCGGTTTGTTGTATCCGCGCGACGGTAATCATCCCGCGTTGTTACGCCCATGCGATCCGTGAGATCGATCTTTATGTTTTGCCTTATCCTCCAATATATTTCGCAAGTCCGCGCGCTTTTCCGTGCCTTTGTACTTTTGAGCGGCGCCGGGTGTGGCTTGAGCGGAGGGCGAGAGGCTTCTCGTCAGCCCGCACGGGTGGACGGTCCGCCATGTCGTGTGCTGGTGACTTGGGTGCTTCCTCCTCCGACGAGGCAACGGCCCGCGCTTGGGGTAGCTTTTGGGGCGTTCGAGTTCATACTCTTGGCTGCAAGGACTTCATCCCAACCGTCGCCTAGCAGGTCCTGGTCAGCTCTAAGCTGTTGTCGCTTTTCTTGAGGCTGCTTGCCGTGGCTATAAGCCTGCGCTTGAAACACTCCTGCTCGACGGGATCCTCGTGCACGCATAAATTGCTTGCCGCCGAGGCTTGCCTCATCTTCGGAGGGAGGCGATAATTATCGCCCTCGACCTCTCTTTCTCGCCGCCCGTCGCGCGGACTTGCTTCTCCTCCTCCCGCGATGAGTCCTGCTTTGGGGTTCTCTTCGCACCGTCCGGTGTTATTATCTCCGTGCGGAATCACCATTTTTATTGTGGCGGATTTAGAGCGGCGCCACGACGTCGGCGCTTTGGCTGTTTCTTGAGGGTCATCCTCCGTTGTTCCATCGTCGTTCCCCTCTTTTGGGATGTCCACCATGTATATGTCATATGACGAGGTGGCCTTCCAAAGGCCTCGTAGGCGCTGGGTCTTGGTCGCCTCCGCGCCGTCGTCCATACCGTCCGACGCCTTCGAGTCAAGTCGAGCATGTCGGTTAAATCATCAACAGTGGCTACAAAGTGGGTGGTGGGTTGGCGTTGAATTTTGTCGTCCGTATCCCAACCTTCCTGTCCGCAGTCCGGCCAGGGCTCTCCGGATAAAGTGAGAGACTTTAGCGAATTCAGGATGTCGCCAAAGGGTGAGTGCTGAAAGATGTCCGCGGCCGTGAACTCCATAACGGGCGCCCAATCGGATTCGATTGGCAGGGGCGCGGAGGGTTCGGAGTCCGGAGAGGAGTCCGGTACCCTGGAGTCGAGGTCTTTGCAAAGGACAGGATGGAGTGCGCTCAATCGCCAGAGATTGTAGCCCCGAGGCGGGTCCAACCACTCGCCCTCGATCGGGAATCCGACCGGATTAAGGGTCGGAGCGGATGTCGGTGCGGCCTCGTGGCAATCGCTCAGCCGCAGAGCTAGATCATGCCCATCGAGACAAGGCGGCGGCTGCTGCGGCTCGAATCCGTCAAGATCAAGTCTCCGCGATATCGGCCTTATAGTTCAAACTTCCAAATCTGACCTGATGGCCAGGGCGAAGCTTCGATCTGCTCCAGATGGCCAGCGAATTGGCCCGCAGCAAAAGCCGCCAACACGAAGATCTGTCCGGGAGAAAAGTCTCACCACTGGACTGCGTCGTTGTTGATAATCGAAGGAGCCATCGGGCCTATCGGTGACGACACGAGGAACTCTCAATGAAAGCACCAATGTCGGTGTCAAAACCGCGGATCTCGGTAGGGGGTCCCGAATCGTATGCGTCTAGGCGGATGGTAACAGGAGACAAGGGACACGATGTTTTTACCTGGTTCGACCTCTCGATGGATGTAATACCCTACTCCTACTTGATTAATATTGATGATATGGGTAGTACAAGAGTAGATCTACCACGAGATCAAGGAGGCTAAACCCTAGAAGCTAGCCTATGGTATGATTGTTGTTCGTCCTACGGACTAAAACCCTCCGGTTTATATAGACACCGGATAGGTTAGGGCTACACATAGTCGGTTACAATGGTAGGAGATCTACATATCCGTATCGCCAAGCTTGCCTTCCACGGCAAGGAAAGTCCCATCCGGACACGGGACGAAGTCTTCAATCTTGTATCTTCATAGTCTTGGAGTTCGGCCGTGATGATAGTCCGGCTATCCAGACACCCCCTAGTCCGGGACTCCCTCAGGTACTATCAGGCTATTTACTGTGACTCTACCGATGAGGATTCACTACTCCGCACCACCACCGAGATGCTTGAGGACAAGGACCGTGAGAATCGTGCCTTGCGAATGGAGCTCTTCAACGCTCGTTCTGATCACTAGGCCACTCTGACATGGTTTGCACCTGCCGTGCAGGCTGGTTATATGGACATGAGGGACTTGTACCCCGTGCGGCTGGTCTGCCAGATTGTATGGAATGACGTGATGTAGGAGGCATCACCCCTCCTCGTGGACCCCGTCTGCCACCGTTTGTTGGACCAAGGCCACATCCGAGTCCTTATGGACCGCAAGCTCCACAGCACCGACTGTTTCCAGATGATCATGTTCAGCTCCCAGGACATGGTGGTAATCTTTATGAAGATTACTACGGAGACGTCTGAGTTGGTAGTAGTTTCACTAGTATTGTAACAGTTGTATTCTCCACAGTCCTGCGTGACTCGTGGGATACGACTTGGTGTGTATCACGTTCCGGAGGTGTAGAAAAATAATGTATAGGAGCTTGGAATGCCTCCGATGAGATGTATCGTCTTTCACCGTAGTTGTACTCTAGCTGGGGCTTGTACTAAACTATGTACGGTGTGTATGACCGATGGTATATATATGGCAGTTTCTATATTACCATGTCATACAAATGAACATCTCAACATTCCATGTCGTCCATTACATTTCGCACTTCCTTGCCAAGATTTTGCCATCCTTGCCTAAACCGTTGTCTTGTTTTTAGGATGGTCAACACCTGCAACAACCCTGCTGCCCCGGAGCAGGGTGAAGCCAGTGTAGCTAGGGATGAGAATCGGCCTCAACCGCCTTCTCTGGCCGAAGTTATGCTGGAGACGGAAATAAACAAGCGTGAGATCAACCGCTTGCTAGAACGAATTGAGCAGAATACTGCACGTCATTAGAGGAACGACTTGGTGTCAATCAATGACTTTGTCAAGTTGTACCCACCGAAGTTTAATCATTCCGTCGAGCCCCTCGATGCGGATGATTGGCTTCACAGCATCACCCATAAGCTACGTTCTGCCAACGTAGCCGAAGCTGATAAGGTTACCTACGCTGCCTATCACCTCGAAGGCCCTGCTAGCGTTTGGTGGGAAAACTTTGAGGCTATGCGCCCACCCGGCCAAATCACTACTTGGGCTGAATTCAGCGAGGCTTTCCATGAGCATCACATCCCGGAAGGTCTCATGGATCGTAAGAGGGAAGAGTTCTGCAATTTCACCCAAGGCAGACCGACTATGGATGCATACAACCGTGAATTTGGAAACCTGGCACGTTATGCTCCTGAAGCGGTATCCACCGACGCCAAGAAGCAGGCAAGGTTCCGCAAGGGACTTAGCCCCGAGCTTCGCCGTGATCTTCGTCTGCACGAGTGCACCACCTTCCAGAAGCTGGTCAATAAGGCCATCAGTGCTGAGACAGGTCAGACTGACTATGACGCTTCACCCAAGCACTCCCGTGACTTTGGTTCTTCATCCGGCTCTAGATCGCAGAAGCGCCGGGTCTGGATTCCAAACACAGCCCTGCCACCCAGGTTCACTCCGAAGCCATCCTTTGAGGCGTCTCGCCCCAACCAGTAGTATGCACCACCCAAGGCCTATGGTAGCCCCGCTGCTAATGCTGCTCCACGCCCCAATGTTGTGACATGCTTCAAGTGTGGAGAGATGGGTCACTACCTGCGCGAGTGCCCCCAGAACAACCCCAATCAGCCTGGAAAGTCTGTTGGCCGTGGTAAGCCAGCGGGAAAGACTTACTACGCCAAGCCAACCACCACTGCACATGGTCATGTCAACTATGTCTCAGCTGAGGAGACTCATGATGATCCCAATGTCGTCCTTGGTACGCTCCTTGTTAATTGCCATCCGGCAACTGTTCTTTTCGATACTGGAGCATCTCATTCATTTATTTTTGAGAGCTATGCTCGATTGCACAACACCACATTAGTGACATGCCCACCTCCATGGAAATTTAAACTCTTGGTTCTAGATGGCAAACCTCTAGAATAAGTCATGGAAATGAAATTCTTGTCGAAAGATTGGTCTTCCTTGCATCACTAATAGCTCTCAAGTCCTCGGACATAAACATCATCTTGGGAATGAACTGGATGTCAACCCATTATGCTAAGATTGATTGCTCTACTAGAACTGTTCAACTTACCCATCCATCGGGCAAGACAGTCAATGTTTTGACCCGAGTGTCTAAGCGTCAGCTCTACTCCCTAAATGCCAACCCTCTTCCAGACCTTGAAGATATCCCGTTAGTCCGTGACTTCCCGGATGTCTTTCCAGAAGAACTGCCAGGTATTCCACCTGACAGGGATGTCGAGTTCGTGATAGACTTTGTTCCAGGAACCGTCCCAATCTCTAGAAGACCTCTATAAGATGGCACCCCTAGAACTAGCCGAGCTTAAGAAACAACTCGATGAGTCCTTCAAAAAGGGTTTCATCCGTCCTAGTTCTTCTCCATGGGCTTGCCCCGTCCTCTTTGTTAAGAAGAAGGATGGAACGGATCTGATGGTTGTGGATTACCGAACTGTCAACCTGGTCACTATCAAGAACAAGTATCCGCTCCCCAGGATCAACGATCTGTATGATCAACTCGCTGGATCCTCAATCTTTTCCAAAATGGATTTGAGGTTGGGCTACCATCAAATCAAGATCAAGAACGGGGACATTCCTAAAACAGCCTTTGTTACTCGTTATGGCCAATACGAGTACACCGTCATGTCCTTCGGTTTAACCAATGCCCCATCCACCTTCTCTCGTTTAATGAACTCGATCTTCATGGAGTATTTGGACAAATTCGTTGTGGTATACCTCGATGATATACTCATCTACTCCAAGAATGAGGAAGAACATGCCGAGCATCTAAGGCTAGTATTGATGAAACTTCGAGAGCACCACCTTTATGCCAAGTTCTCCAAGTGTGAATTTTGGTTGCCAGAAGTGACCTATCTAGGCCATGTAATCTCTGGTAAGGGTATTGCTTTCAATCCGAGCGAGTTCAAGCCATCCTTGATTGGACTCCACCTGAAACAGTCAAGCAAGTTCGGAGTTTCCTTGGCTTAGCGAGCTACTGTCGCCGCTTTGTCGAGAATTTCTCCAAGGTTGCTAAACCTCTAACTGAACTCCTCAAGAAAGATAAAAAGTTCGAGTGGACCCCACAGTGCGAGTTCAACTTTCAAGAACTGAAAAGATGCTTGACATCTGCTCCCGTACTCGTGCCACCAGATTTTTTGAAGGACTTCATTATCTATTGCGACGCCTCGCGACAAGGACTTGGTTGCATGCTCATGTAAGATCGTCATGTGATTGCCTACGCTTCTCGATAGTACACATGAGGATAACTATCCCACACATGATCTAGAGCTTGTTGTTGTAGTCCATGCACTCAAAACATGGCGACATTACCTTCTCAGTAATCGCTGCAAGATTTACACCGATCACCAAAGTCTGAAATACATCTTCACCCAACCGGATTTGAATCTCAGGAAAAGACGTTGGGTCGAGTTGATCACGGATTACGAATTAGGAATAGCTTACACCCCGGGCAAAGCCAACATCATGGCTGATGTGCTAAGTCGTAAATCTTATTGTAACAACCTGATGTTACAACAAATTCAACCACTTCTCCACGAGGAATTTCGTAAGCTCAACCTTCACATAGTTCCTCGAGGATTCCTATCCACCCTGGTGGTGAAACCTAACCTTACGGATCAATTCATAACCGCTCAGCAGTATGATAGAGGAATATCTCGGATCAAGGAGAACATTGATAGCGGAGCTGCTAAATGTTTCTCCATGGATGAGCGAGTTGTTGTCTTCTTCGAGAACCGCCTAGTGGTTCCCAAGAAACAACAGCTACGGCAATTGATCCTTAAGGAGGCTCATGAATCTCCTCTCACCATTCATCCCGGTAGTACTAAAATGTATCAAGACCTACGCCAGAGGTTTTGGTGAACTAGGATGAAGAGAGAAATCGCTCAATACATTGCTAATTGCGACGTCTGTCGTTGTGTTAAAGTAGAGCATCAACGGCCTGCTGGCACCCTTCAACCTTTGGCTATTCCTGAATGGAGATGGGATAAAATCGGTATGGATTTCATTACCGAGTTTCCCAGGACCAAGAGAGGGAATAATGCTATCTTCGCTGCTGTCGATCGCCTTCCGAAGTAGCCCACTTCCTACCTGTTCATGAGAGATAACCGCTAGCCAGCTAGCTGACTTGTACATCTCCCGAATAGTGTCTCTTCATGGTGTTCCATTGGAGATTAACTCAGACCGTGGAAGTCTCTTCACCTCTCGATTTTGGGAAAGTTTCCAAAATGCAATGGGAACTCGTCTCTCCTTTAGCACCGCCTTCCACCCTCAATCAAGTGGTCAAGTAGAACGAGTCAATCAAATTCTGGAGGATATGCTCCGAGCTTCTGTCATCTCTTTCGGTATGGATTGGGAGAAATGCCTTCCATTCATCGAGTTCGCTTATAACAATAGTTACCAAGCTATCTTGGGCAAGCTCCTTTCGAAGTTCTCTATGGACGGAAATGTTGAACGCCTCTTAACTGGTCAGAACCCGGGGAAAGACAACTCTTTGGCCCGGATATGATCCAGGAAGCAGAAGAGCAGGTTCGCATTATTCGTGAGAAATTGAAAACATCCCAATCTTGCCAAAAGAGCCAATATGACCGCAAACATAAGCTCACGACTTATGAAGTTGGCGAGAACGCTTACCTCGGGTTACTCCTTTGAAGGGAACCCATCGTTTCGGTATCAAAGGCAAACTGGCTCCTCGTTACATTGGACCCTTTCGCATTCTTGCCAAATGAGGAGAAGTTGCCTACCAATTGGAACTACCTCCGCATCTTTCCAGAGTTCATGATGTCTTCCACGTTTCTCAACTCAGGCGTTGCTTCTTCGATCCTATCCATGGAGTGGACCACGAAACGCTTGATCTCCAAGGTAATCTCACATATCGAGAATATCCCGTTCGTATCCATGATCAAGCCGAGCGTACCACTCGACGCCCGAATATCAAGTTTCTCAAGGTTCAACGGTCACACCATTCCGACAAAGAAGCTACTTGGGAAAGGGAGGATCGTCTTCGACTTGATTACCCCACCTTCTTCCCGGAGGATCCTAAATCTCGGGACGAGATTCTTTTGAGTGGGGGTGAGTTGTCACATCCTAGCTCGTTCATGCATTAGAGTGTTGCATCATGTTTACTTTTCCGGAAACTTGAAATGGGGATGACAGAACCCCCAGCACCCCCCCTGAAAACAACTAGGGTTTACTAAAATCATTTTCAATGAACCTGAAATGCCCTTCTAAAAAGTCCACCCTTTTTGTCTTGGGTTAGAACCTCTAACAAAATGGGTTCACAATTTTCTAGGTCATCATAAGATCATTGAATTAAATCATATGTAACTTGCAATTGGGCATTTAAATGCTAGTAAATATTTTAAATGTCCAAATAATCCCAAACTGAAATGTTTCATGTTGGATATGTCCCATACAGTGAGCATGTGCAGTTTGGTGATTTTTGGAAATGCCTATGTATTTTTAGAAATGCCACAAACTTGCAGAAATAAAAGAAAACATAAAATAAAAGGAAACAACTTACCTAGCAGCAACCCACCACCCAGCCCACCTGGCGGCCCAGCGCTGTGCTGGCCCGTGCCAGCCAGCTACTTCTTTCCCGCCAGGCAGGCAGGGAGGTGACGCCGGCGTGCGCGAGCTCGCCACGGCGCCACCTGCTTGCCGCCCGCGCCCCTGGACACCTGGGCGAGCCCCACGTCGCCGCCCCGACCCCCCGGACACATCCATTCGCCCCTGCCTCTCTCCCTCGCCCTCTCTCGCCATGGCCGACGCACCTGCCACCCCACCGCCGACTTAGCCTCGCTCTCCGTCGTCCTTGCGCCGCGCCACCGTGTCCAGAAGCTCCGACGCCCTCCTCTCCTTCGAGCAGGCCGAGCCCCGAGCGCTCGCTTGCCCCGAAGACACTGCAACAACCTCGCCCGACTCTGCCATCGCCAGAGATCTCCTTCGCCTTTACCGCCGCATCAGCTCATCCCCGACCTCGCCGACTGCTCCGACGTGATCGCCGTGAGCTTAGCCACCTTTCCATCCTCTCCGTTCTCTCTCTTGAGCACCGTAGCGACTGCACGAAGCATCACCGCACGCGCCGCGCCGAGCTCGTCGCCGACGTTGCTCCAGCCACCCACCGGCCACACCACCGTGTCCAACACACTCACCCATCACGAGGAACCCGTAGCACCACCGCGAGCCCCTTGTCGTGCCCCCTAATGACGAGCCTGAGTTCGGTCGAACTCTGGCAGCCGCACAACTCGTCGCCGGCGTCGTTTCCGGCGACCCCGAGCCCAACCGCCACCACCACTCGACGCAGCTCACCCCTAGCTACTCGTAGATGGTCTCCGCCGCCCATTTGGTCGCCGGAGCATGAAACCCGCACCCCACCGCCGCGTCTGGCCTCGCCGGCGGCTAAACGCCGGCGAGTTGACCCACTGGCCATTGACTGGGTGGGCCCAGTTTGACCCCGTGGGTCACTGACGTGTGGACCCCAGGCCACTAACTAAACTAAGTTAGTATTAGTTTAATGCTAACTAAACTTAGTTAGTTTAATTGACACTGACAGACGGGACCCACAGGTCAGGGTTGACCTAGACCGTCTCTGTTGACTGATGACGTCACCCTGATGCAATGCTGACGTAGTAAATCATTTACTGGAATTATTCTTATACAGGAAATTCCGGAAAATACTACAAACTTCAAAAATTCATAGAAATTAATCTGTAACTGCAAATGCAAAGATTTATATATGAAATTTGATCAGAAAAATCCAATCTTTCCATCTGTACTAGTTTCATGCATGTCAGAACACTTTAACCTTGCTGTTTAGGTGAAACAAGTAAATGCATTAATATGACCTCTTACTTGGGTTAGCATTTGAATCCTTGATTAAAATGAACTCAAGCTAATCCGTTCCAAGTTGCATTAGCCCAAACACACTCATTTTGCCATGTCATTGCATGTATCATATTATTGCATATTGCCTTGTGATGATTGTGTTTCGATGTGTTCTTCGTGGTAGGTTCGGCCTCCAAGGATATTCACGAGTATCCAACTGAAGGGCAGTATCCCACTACCACTCTGTCAGGCAAGCAACCCCATTGATCATTTCGATACAAACTCATCTTCTTGATTCTGCTCTCGTTTACTGCATTAAGACAACGCGTTTCAAACTGCTGTCTGTTGCGGTAGTTGAACCCACTTCCTCTGCATGACCTGTCATTGCCAGAGTAACGAGATGAAACCCACTAGCATGTGTAAGAGTTTATTGAGCCATGTTTGTGTTTCCTACCATGCTATGCTTGCTATGCTTAGAGTCGTGTCAGGTCTGGCTCATCGGGGTGATGAACTAGAGTGAATGGTTGTGTCGGTAATGAGAGTGAAGCGTTGAACATGATTTGGTAAAGGTATCGATGAGAGGCCATGTAGGAATACATGGTGGGTTGTTTCATTGAGGCCGTCCTTAAGAACTGAGATCTGTATGCGTGATTTAAGATTCAGCTACTACGACACATTGGGATCCTTAATTGACTCTCTCGACTTATTAACCACCCCCGTCCTCTTTCCAGGAGTTGCAAGTAGTTTCTGGTGTTTGTAGTTGCTGGAGGCCGTGCGCAGCGCTGACCTTAGGGGTGGGCTGTGATGCGGTAGGCTCGTGGCCCGGTGTACCGAGTCGCCCGTTTGGTGTCTCGGGAACCCTGCACACATCGTTTGGGGCCGTTGAGGACATCCCGGCCAGATTTCCTTGCGGATGGAACCCGAATAGGCGATAAACCTGGACTAGGGACTCGTGTGTTTAGTCAGGTCATGGCCGACACCCTCGCTGGGCTTCCGCTTGAAGGTTGCCGAGTACATGTCGTGTAAACGGTGATAAGTGGTGAAAGTGTGTATGAAGAAGTACAGCCCTGCAGGGTATAAAACTATTCGAATAGCCGCGTCCGCGGTAAAGGACTACTTGGTCGGTTATGCAGTTCATAGGCAAGTTAATGGTTACCACTAATAGACTCAAGATAAGTGTGAGTACCGCGGATGGCCCTCTCGTAGGATGACGAGGGAGGATCCACGGTGGAGTATTGTGATGGTGATTAGTGGACTCGTGTGTGAAAACTATTTTACAAGTGGTGTCTCGTAGGAAAGCTTAGCCAGGAGTCAAAGCTGGCTTGCTGCAATAACTCCACTACCTTCTTGAGAATGTGCATGTATAGTAGGATCTGTTGTAAGACTTGCTGAGTACCTTTGTACTCATGTTTCTTTAATTACTGTTTTCAGACGACAACATCGCCCCTCCGATGGGTTCTATGTAGATCTCGACGTTGACGAGTGACTTGCCACCCAGGTGGTGATCTGAGCTTGTGAAGGTACCTATGTAGATAGACAGGCTTCGTCAAGCCTTCTTTCTTTCTAGTTGTTTGTACTCAGACAAGTTTGCTTCCGCATGTGCTTTTATGTTTGTATGACTTGAGTGTCGGGTCATGTGACCCCTATCTGTATGAACATGTTATGTATGGCTCTCCGGAGCCTTTAAATAAAGTACTTGAGTTGTGGAGTTTTGTTGTGATGCCATGTTGTATTTACACATATCAAGCATATTGTGTGTATGATTGAAATGCTTGATATGTGTGGGATTCGACAATCTAGTTGTTTATCCTTGGCAGCCTCTCTTATGGGGAAATGTAGTCTAGTGCTTCGATGAGCCATAGTAGTCCGCTACAGCCCGGTTCACCGGAGTCCTGCTAGCCCGGCACTACTGCTCCGGACACTTGACTAGCCGGCATGTGTATCACTTCGTTCCTGTGTCTGTCCCTTCGGGGAAATGTCACGCAGTGACATCCGGAGTCCTGCCTAGCCTGCTACAGCCCGGGTTCCCGGAGTCCTGTTAGCCCTGTGCTACAGCCCGGATTCACACCTTGCTGACCGACATGCTCGATGTTGATTCATGTATGCCTGTCCCCGTAAGTTAGCGCCGCTTTGGGTTCACGACTAGCCATGTCGGCCCGGGTTCTCTGTCATATGTATGCTACCGACACTATCATATACGTGAGCCAAAAGGCACAAACGGTCCCAGGCCATTGTAAGGCGACACCCGTGGGAATACCGTGCTTGAGGCCGCAATGTGATATGAGGTGTTACAGGCTAGATAAGTGTGACTTAGAATCGGGGTCCTGACACTAGCATCACCTGGATGACATCAACAAGCTTGACGTTCTTGGTCACCATGATTTGAACGCGCGTCTGCAGCGCTATCAGCTCGTCAGGTGAACACCAGTCCGGACTCTTCTCGACCCAGGAGGTGAGTCGCATGGGAGCACCGGAGCGGAATTCGGTGGCTGTGGCCCAGGTGGTGCCGCGGGGTTCTGTGATGTAGAACCACGGCTTCTGCCATTCCTTTACTGTCTCCACAAAAGTGCCTTTAGGCCAGGAGACGTTGGAGAGCTTGCTCACCATGGCTCCTCCGCACTCCGCGTGTTGGCCATCCACCACCTTCGGCTTCTCGTTGAAGACTTTGAGCCACAGCTTGAAGTGGGATGGATGCGGAGGAAGGCCTCACACACGATGATAAATGCCGAGATGTTGAGGAAGGAATTCAGGGACAGATCATGGAAATCTATCCCGTAATAATACATCAGCCCACGGACGAAAGGGTGGAGCGGAATGATACGTCTCCAACGTATCTATAATTTTTGATTGCTCCATGCTATATTATCTACTGTTTCGGACATTATTGGGCTTTATTATCCACTTTTATATTATTTTTGGGAATAACCTATTAACCGGAGGCCCAGCCTAGAATTGCTGTTTTTTTGCCTATTTCAGAGTTTCGCAGAAAAGGAATATCAAACAGAGTCCAAACAGAATGAAACCTTCGGGAACGTGATTTTTAGGAAGATTATGATCCGGGAGACTTGGACCCTACGTCAAGAAACAAAAGAGGAAGCCACGAGGTAGGGGGCGCGCCCTCCACCCTCGTGGGCCCCCTGTTACTCCACCGACGTACTCCTTCCTCCTATATATACCTACGTAACCCCAAACGATCAAATACGGAGCCAAAAACCTAATTCCACCGCCGCAACCTTCTGTACCCACGAGATCCCATCTTGGGGCCTATTCCGGAGCTCCGCCGGAGGGGGAATCCATCACGGAGGGCTTCTACATCAACACCATAGCCTCTCCGATGAAGTGTGAGTAGTTTGCTTCAGACCTTCGGGTCCATAGTTAGTAGCTAGATGGCTTCTTCTATCTTTCTGGATCTCAATACAATGTTCTCCCCCTCTCTCGTAGAGATCTATTCGATGTAATCTTCTTTTTGCGGTGTGTTTGTTGAGACTGATGAATTGTGGGTTTATGATCAAGATTATATATGAACAATATTTGAATCTTTTCTGAATTCTTTTATGTATGATTGGTTATCTTTGCAAGTCTCTTCGAATTATCAGTTTGGTTTGGCCTACTAGATTGATCTTTCTTGCAATGAGAGAAGTGCTTAGCTTTGGGTTCAATCTTGCGGTGTCCTTTCCCAGTGACAGTAGGGGCAGCAAGGCACGTATTGTATTGTTGCCATCGAGGATAACAAGATGGTTTTTTTTATCATATTGCATGAGTTTATCCCTCTACATCATGTCATCTTGCTTAAGGCGTTACTCCGTTTTCATGAACTTAATACTCTAGATGCATGCTGGCTAGCGGTCGATGAGTGGAGTAATAGTAGTAGATGCAGGCAGGAGTCGGTCTACTTGTCTCGGACATGATGCGTATATACATGATCATACCTAGATATTCTCATAACTATGCACAATTCTGTCAATTGCTCAACAGTAATTCGTTCACCCACCGTAAAATACTTATGCTCTTGAGAGAAGCCACTAGTGAAACCTATGGCCCCCGGGTCTATCTTCATCATATTAATCTTCCAACACTTAGTTATTTCCTTTGCTTTTTACTTTGCTTTTATTTTACTTTGCATCTTTATCAACAAAATACCAAAAAATATTATCCTATCATATCTATCAGATCTCACTCTCGTAAGTGACCGTGAAGGGATTGACAACCCCTTATCGCATTGGTTGCTAGGATTTATTTGTATTGTGAAGGTGCGAGGGACTCGCGCGTAGCCTCCTACTGGATTGATACCTTGGTTCTCAAAAACTGAGGGAAATACTTACGCTACTGTGGTGCATCACCCTTTCCTCTTCAAGGGAAAACCAACACAGTGCTCAAGAGGTAGCAAGAAGGATTTCTGATGCCGTTGCCGGGGAGTCTACGCAAAAGTCAAGATACCAAGTACCCATCACAATCCCTTGTCTCCCGCATTACATTATTTGCCATTTGCCTCTCGTTTTCCTCTCCCCCACTTCACCCTTGCTGTTTTATTCGCCCTCTCTTTTCCCCTCACCTCTTTTCCGTTGCTTGTCACTATGGCTAGTCCCTTATCCACTCCATTGTCCCCTGAGTTTGAAGTCTTTCACTTCAAACAAAGACAAGGAGAAAACTTAAAAGATGCCTGGTTGAGGATAATGGAGTCTTATCATAATTGTACCTCTGAAGTAAACCTGAGAATTTTGCTTCACAATTTCTATGTTGGATTAAATATGTCCCTTAGACAACTTTTGGATTGCGTTGCCAAAAGCAATTTTATTGAAATTGATCCCCATATTGCGCTTGAAATTATAGAAGGTATAGTGGGAACACTACCTCAACAAAAGAGGCCTCATCCTACCCAGGAAGAGACACAAGTTTTTGAAATTTTTTGTGAAGTTACTAAGATTTTACAAAAGTCTCTTGAACCTCTTAAGAACGTCAGCGGAAATATTCACCGCATGAATATGTTGATTACTCTTTGCAATAAGCGGTTGGATTCTTTAGATCTTAAAATTTCAGAATATGAAGGGAAACATAAAGAACCTCTCGGATTCGAGCTTGATTCCGCTAAAAAGTTGAAAACCAAAGATGGCAATACCTAGATCTATCCTTGCTTTTATGTCTAGCTAGGGGCGTTAAACGATAGCGCTTGTTGGGAGGCAACCCAATTTTATTTTAGTTTTTTGCTTTTTGCTTCTGTTTAGGAATAAATATTTGTTCTAGCCTCTGGATAGATGTGTTTTTATGTTTTAATTAGTGTTTGTGCCAAGTTAAACCTATAGGATCTTCTTGGATGATAGTTATTTGATCTTGCAGAAATTTCCAGAAACTTTCCGTTCACGAAAACAATTGTTAAAAATCATAAGAACGTGATAAAATAATGATTCCAATTGTTGCTGATCAATAAAGAAATTTCCTAGGTCTTCCTAGTTTGTCTGATTTTTTGGTGTTCCAGAAGTTTGTGTTAGTTACAGATTACTACAGAATGTTCTGTTTTTGACAGATTCTGTTTTTCGTGTGTTGTTTGCTTATTTTGATGAATCTATGGCTAGTAAAATAGTTTATAAACCATAGAGAAGTTGGAATACAGTAGGTTGAACACCAATATAAATAAAGAATGAGTTCATTACAGTACCTTGAAGTGGTATGTTGTTTTCTTTCGCTAACGGAGTTCACGAGATTTCTGTTGAGTTTTGTGTTGTGAAGTTTTCAAGTTTTGGGTGAAAGATTTTTGATGGATTATCGAACAAGGAGCGGCAAGAGCCTAAGCTTGGGGATGCCCATGGCACCCCCAAGATAATCTAAGGACACCAAAAAGCCAAAGCTTGGGGATGCCCCGGAAGGCATCCCCTCTCTCGTCTACTTCCATCGGTAACTTTACTTGAAGCTATATTTTTATTCACCATATGATATGTGTTTTCCTTGGAGCGTCTTGTATGATTTGAGTCTTTGATTTTTAGTTTACCACAAGCATCCTTGCTGTACACACCTTTTGAGAGAGCCATACATGATTTGGAAATTATTAGAATAATCTTTTTGCTTCACTTATATCTTTTGAGTTATATAGTTTTGCTCTAGTGCTTCACTTATATCTTTTAGAGCACGGTGGTGGATTTGTTTTATAGAAACTATTTATCTCTCAAGCTTCACTTAGATTATTTTGAGAGTCTTAAATAGCATGGCAATTTGCTTAAATAATCTTAATATGCTAGATATTCAAGAATAGTAAAAACTTCTTATGAGTGTGTTGAATACTAAGAGAAGTTTGATGCTTGATGATTGTTTTGAGATATGGAGGTAATAATATCAAAGTCATGCTAGTTGAGTAGTTGTGAATTTGAGAAATGCTTGTGTTGAAGTTTGCAAGTCCAGTAGCATGCATGTATGGTAAACATTATGTAACAAATTTGAAACATGATGTGTTCTTTGATTGTCCTCCTTATGAGTGGCGGTCGGGGACGAGCGATGGTCTTTTCTTACTAATCTATCCCCCTAGGAGCATGCGCGTAGTGCTTGGTTTTTGATGACTTGTAGATTTTTGCAATAAGTATGTGAGTTCTTTATGACTAATGTTGAGTCCATGGATTATACGCACTCTCACCCTTCCATCATTGCTAGCCTCTTCGGTACCGTGCATTGCCCTTTCTCACATTGAGAGTTGGTGCAAACTTCGCCGGTGCATCCAAACCCCATGATATGCTACGCTCTTTCACACATAAACCTCCTTATATCTTCCTCAAAACATCCACCATACCTACCTATTATGGCATTTCCATAGCCATTCTGAGATATATTGCCATGCAACTTTCCACCATTCCGTTTATCATGACACATTCATCATTGTCATATTGCTAGCATGATCATGTAGTTGACATAGTATTTGTGGCAAAGCCACCGTTCATAATTCTTTCATACATGTCACTCTTGGTTCATTGCATATCCCGGTACACCGCCAGATGCATTCATATATAGTCATACTTTGTTCTAGTATCGAGTTGTAATCATTGAGCTGTAAATAAATAGAAGTGTGATGATCATCATTTTCTAGAGCATTGTCCCAAGTGAGGAATAAAAAAAGAGAGAGAAAGGCCATAAAAAAAAGAGAAGGCCCCAAAAAATGAGAGAAAAAGAGAGAAGGGACAATGCTACTATCCTTTGCCACACTTGTGCTTCAAAGTAGCACCATAATCTTCATGATAGAGAGTCTGTTGTTTTGTCACTTTCATATACTAGTGGGAATTTTTCATTATAGAACTTGGCTTGTATATTCAAACAATGGGCCTCCTCAAGTGCCCTAGGTCTTCGTGAGCAACCAAGTTGGATGCACACCCACTTAGTTTCTTTTGTTGAGCTTTCATACATTTATCGCTATAGTGCATCCGTTGCATGGCAATCCCTACTCCTTGCATTAACATCAATCGATGGGCATCTTCATAAATCATTGATTAGCCTCATTAATGTGAGACTTTCTCTTTTTTGTCTTCTCCACGTAACCCCCATCATCATATTTTATTCCACCCATAGTGCTATGTCCATGGCTCGCGCTCATATATTGCGTGAAAGTTTATAGGTTTGAGATTTCTAAAGTATGAAACAATTGCTTGGCTTGTCATCGGGGTTGTGCATGATGAGAGCATTCTTGTGTGACGAAAATGGAGCATGACTAAACTATATGATTTTGTAGGGATGAACTTTCTTTGGCCATGTTATTTTGAGAAGACATAATTGCTTAGTTAGTATGCTTGAAGTATTATCATTTTTATGTCAATATGAACTTTGATCTTGAATCTTTCGGATCTGAATATTCATACCACAATTAAGAAGAATTACACTGAAATTATGCCAAGTAGCACTCCGCATCAAAAATTATCTTTTTTATCATTTACCTACTCGAGGATGAGCAGGAATTAAGCTTGGGGATGCTTGATACGTCTCCAACGTATCTATAATTTTTGATTGCTCCATGCTATATTATCTACTGTTTTGGACATTATTGGGCTTTATTATCCACTTCTATATTATTTTTGGGACTAACCTATTAACCGGAGGCCCAGCCCGAATTGTTGTTTTTGCCTATTTGAGTTTCGCAGAAAAGGAATATCAAACGAGTCCAAACAGAATGAAACCTTCGGGAACGTGATTTTTAGGAAGATTATGATCCGGAGACTTGGACCCTCGTCAAGAAACAAAGAGGAAGCCACGAGGTAGGGGCGCCCACCCCCAAGGCGCGCCTCCACCCTCATGGGCCCCTGTTGCTCCACCGACGCACTCCTTCCTCCTATATATACCTACGCACTTCAAACGATCGATCACGGAGCCAAAAACTAATTCCACCACCGCAACCTTCTGTACCCACGAGATCCCATCTTGGTGCCTGTTCCGGAGCATCACGGAGGGCTTCTACATCAACACCATAGCCTCTCCGATGAAGTGTGAGTAGTTTACTTCAGACCTTCGGGTCCATAGTTAGTAGCTAGATGGCTTCTTCTATCTTTTTGGATCTCAATTCAATGTTCTCCCCCTCTCTCGTGGAGATCTATTCGATGTAATCTTCTTTTTGCGGTGTGTTTGTTGAGATCGATGAATTGTGGGTTTATGATCAAGATTATCTATGAACAATATTTGAATCTTTTCTGAATTCTTTTATGTATGATTAGTTATCTTTGCAAGTCTCTTCGAATTATCAGTTTGGTTTTGCCTACTAGATTGATCTTTCTTGCAATGGGAGAAGTGCTTAGCTTTGGGTTCAATCTTGCGGTGTCCTTTCCCAAAGGATGAGGGGCAACAAGGCACGTATTGTATTGTTGCCATCGAGGATAACAAGATGGGGTTTTTATCATATTGCATGAATTTATCCCTCTACATCATATCATCTTGCTTAAGGCGTCACTCTATTTTCATGAACTTAATACTCTAGATGCAGCTGGATAGCAGTCGATGAGTGGAGTAATAGTAGTAGATGCAGGCAGGAGTCGGTCTACTTGTCTCGGACATGATGCCTATATACATGATCATACCTAGATATTCTTATAACTATGCTCAATTCTGTCAATTGCTCAACAGTAATTCGTTCACCCACCGTAAAATACTTAGGCTCTTGAGAGAAGCCACTAGTGAAACCTTTGGCCCCCAGGTCTATCTTCATCATATTAATCTTCCAACACTTAGTTATTTCCTTTGCTTTTTTACTTTGCTTTTATTTTACTTTGCATCTTTATCACAAAAATACCAAAAAATATTATTCTATCATATCTATCAGATCTCACTCTCGTAAGTGACCGTGAAGGGATTGACAACCCCTTATCGTGTTGGTTGCGAGGATTTATTTGTATTGTGCAGGTGCGAGGGACTCGCGCGTAGCCTCCTACTGGATTGATACCTTGGTTCTCAAAAACTGAGGGAAATACTTACGCTACTGTGCTGCATCACCCTTTCCTCTTCAGGGAAAACCAATGCAGTGCTCAAGAGGTAGCATGGAAACCCTAGCCCACGGAAGAAATGGGGGATGAATACTACCCTCTCTGTGGGCTCCGGCGTGGGGACGACTTGTCCTTCGGCCGGCAGACGATGGGCGATCTCCTTCGCCAAATATCCGGCCGCCCGGAGCTCAGTAATGTCCTCCTCCTTGACGGAGGAGACCATCCACTTGCCCTGACCACCAGATCTGGACATGGTTGCTTGAGTGGAAAGGAGATGAGAACTTGGGCGCTGGAGCTTGATATGGAAAGGCGGAGACGGAGAGAGAGCATGAGAAGAGGAAGGGAGCATCCTTATCCCCTTATAAAGGCAGCAAATGTTAAACGCCTCCTCACTCGCCTTAGGATTCGCCTGTTCCCAAGGGCTGTATAAACGGCACGATTAAGTTACCCATGCCCGCATTGATGAGAATCCCGCAATAAGGGGACACGATCTCTGTTTCGACAAGACGTGCCAATAGCAACCGCGTGTCGAAACATGGGTTGGCAGAAGAAAAACGGTTTGGAATTATGACCGGACAGACACGATGTCGTGTTGAAAAGAAGCTGTCAATAGATTAGATTCGTGCAAATATTATATTCTCTCTGCGGTTGTGTATGGTGTGCGTAACAGGTCCGGATATGATCATTGCATCCGAAGACTATCTTGGAGTTCGGAGAAAGGGAACCCGCCTTGCAATGCCGAAGACAATCTGCGCGCCGGACTCCTCGTCATTGAAAGCCAGGTTCAGGGGTTACTGAGGGAGTCCTGGACTAAGGGGTCCTAGGGCGTCCGGCCTGTTATCCATGGGCCGGACTGATGGGCTACGAAGACATGAAGGCCGAAGATTGTACCTGTGTCCGGATTAGACTCTACTTGGCGTGGAAGGCAAGCTTGGCGACCGAAGATTCTTTCTTATGTAACTGACTCCATGTAAACCCCAGATCCCCTCGGTGTCTATATAAACCGAAGGGGATAGTCTGGAAAGGACAGATACATTCATTACCATATTCACATAGGCTAGGCTTCTAGGCTTTAGCCATTACGATCTCGTGGTAGATCAACTCTTGTAGCACTCATATTCATCAAGATCAATCAAGCAGGAAGTAGGGTATTACCTCCATAGAGAGGGCCCAAACCTGGGTAAACATCGTTTCCCCCATCTCATGTTACCATCGATCCTAGACGCACAGTTCGAGACCCCCTACCCATGATCCGCCAGTTTTGACACCGGCAATACCCAGACCCGTTTGCCTACGGCCCAACGTATGGTTCCACCAACGGCCCGGCGCGACCCAGCATCAAGAATTCACGAACAAGTCCCTCGTGAAGCGAACTACATCAAGGCCTCCTGAGGAGCGCCCCCCCCCCGAGGCTATCTCCTGAGGAGCGGACATCTATAGGCTCGCACCCACCTCACGAGGCGCGCGGTGACGTGAGCCATGACTAATGGAGTCAGGAGGGTGCCAGCGGGCACATGAAAGGACAATTTTCTCTTTGGTGCTAGAGGGACAAAGCCAGCGCGTGGGTTCCCAAGGAATCCCGAAAGCTTACCTCTCTGGTGCAACAAGACCAATACCACGGGCTCCGCAAGATGGAGGTCATCACCGAGCCCACTAGCGCGTCACGACTCGAAGCTTTCCAGACGAAGACCACCTTTAGTCAGGATAGGGTGCACTCTTGTCCCCCTTCTAATTTGGCCATTGTGGTATCCCTTCCCGCCTAAAGCCTTAGAGGAAGAGGACCGGGGCCAGTATAAATATAGGTTAGTGTCTACCGTACAGAGGGATCTGATCGATCCTTGGGCCCTCCCAAGGCAGTTCTCCCTTGTACTCTCATACTCATCCTCCTCATGAGGCAATCCACCACAAAGCAGGAGTAGGGTTTTACACCGCAAGGTGGCCCGAACCTGGGTAAATCTCGGTGTCCCATTCCTCTCCCTTCTCACTCGAGCACGACGGAGCATCACTGTGAGATAGTGAGCGGCAAGCAGAGGCTTAGCGAAGTTCTTCGTGCGCACCCCAGAGTTCGAACCATTCCCAGGGTCCACGGAGCTCCGATTCCGACATTGGGCGTGCCAGGTAGGGGTGTGCCGCAGCTCCTTCGCTTCGTTTCGCTCCAGCTCCATCGTCCCCATGGACGACAGTCGCCGTGTTCATGCCGAGCATTGGGCTGCTTGTTTCGCCCAAACGGCACCGGCGGGCCGCTCCGCCCCCCGCAACTCCGCTTCTGCCGCGGCCAACGCTGCCACTGACCCTACCGCTCACGAGCAGCAGGATTCTTCTCTGTCGCCGTCCGTGCAGCGCGAAGGCCACACCGCCACGCCTTCTCTTACTCCGGCTATGGCTTCATCTTCCCATGCTCGCCGCAGGCCAGCAAATGTGCAGGCTGCACTGCTCATGGTGTGGGAGCTATTGCGCTATCGCCCCGCCAACAAAGGCTACGATGCCTGGCTTGGCCGCATCACCGAGCTCGTCAACGCCGCGGGCGAGGCCCCGGCACTCTCCCACTCGCTCTGTCCCCCGCCTCCTCGAGCGGGCGACGTGGCGCACGGTGTGCCTCTACCTCCTCCCTTGCGCAGCAACGATGCCGAACCCCGGCGTGAAGCACGGCCAGGCGACCCAACGTGGGATGAGGCTAGCTGCCAGGTGGTGCAGCGGACACAACACGACGGGTGTGCGCTCCTCGCACAGCCGCGCCAGCACTAAGACTGGGCCGTCCAGGAAGCTACGACGCGTGGGCGCCAGGACCGCGCTCCTCCTGCATGCGCGTGCCCGTGAGCACCGCAGGCTGCCGTGCTTTCAACCGTGAGCTGTGCCAGGTGGTCTGGCCAGTCAAGTTCAAGCCAAAGTTGCCCCCGCGCTATGACGGCGTCCCCGACCCGACGGAGTTCCTCCAGCTCTACGCGTTGAGCATCGATGCGGCGAATGGCGACGACAAGGTCATGGCGAATTTTTTCCCCATGGTTCTCAAGGAGGACTTGCGCTCGTGGCTCATGCACCTCCCGGAGGGGTCGATTTCTTAGTGGGATGAGCTCTGCGAGCAGTTCATCGCCAACTTCCAAGGCACCCGCGACCGCGCTCTTATCGCCAACAGTTGGGAATTGTTGCATGGAAAACAAAAAAAATTCTATGCGCATGCAATGATCTATCCATGGAGATGCATAGCAACGAGAGGGAAGAGTGTGTCTACGTACCCTCGTAGACCGTAAGCGAAAGCGTTTAACAACGCGGTTAATGTAGTCGAACTTCTTCGCGCTCCAACCAAGTACCGAACGTACGACACCTCCGCGTTCTGCACACATTCAGCTCGGTGACGTCCTCCGCCTTCTTGATCCAGCAAGACAGCGAGGTAGTAGATGAGTTCTGGCAGCACGAAGGCATGGTGACGGTGATGGTGAAGTGATCTCCGCAGGGCTTCGCCTAAGCACTACGAAAATATGATCGGGGATGTAAACGGTGGAGGGGGGCGCCGCACACGGCTAGGCAATTGTCTGTTATGTGCTAGGCGCCCCTCCCACATATATATAGGTGGGAGGGAGGGAGGAGCAGCCAAAAGAGGCGCCCAAGCAGGAGGAATCCTACTTGGGGTCCCTCGCCAGCCGCGCCCCCTTTCCTTATTTGGAGTGCGGGGACAGGCAGGGGAGGGTGGCGGCCCACTTTCCTTTCTCCCATGAGAGGGAAAGGCAGGATGGGCTAGCCCTCCCCCTTTTCCTTCCCTAGGGCTAGCCAAACAAGGGAGGGGCGCACCAGCCCCCTTGTGGGCTGGTCTGTCCCTCCTTTGGCCCATAAGGCCCATATCTTGCCGGGGGGTGCGGAACCCTTCCAAAGGACCCGATTCCTTCCTGGTAAGTCCCGAAACACTTCCGGTGTCCAAATACCATCGTCCTATATATCAATATTTACCTCTCGACCATTTTGAGACTCCTCGTCATGTCCGTGATCTCATCCGCGACTCCAAACAACATTCGGTCACCAAAACATATAACTCATACTCCCTCTGTTCCTTTATATAAGGTGTATTTTTTTTTCAAAAGTTAAACGAGTGCATGTTTGACTGAGTTTTTCGAAAAATGTATCAATATCCAAAATACAAAATTTAAATCTCCATCATGAAAAGTAGCTTCATATTTTATCTATTAGATATCACAAATGTTGTTATTTTATCCTATAATCCTGGTCAAGCATTTATATGATTGACTTGCATGGAAATCGATACACTTTATATTCTGGAACGGAGGGAGTATAACACTATATCGTCAACGAACGTTAAGCGTGCGGACCCTATGGGTTCGAGAACTATGTAGACATGACCGAGACACCTCTCCGGTCAATAAACAATAGTGGAACCTAGATGCCCATATTGGCTCCTACATATTCTACGAAGATCTTTATAGGTCGAACCGTTATGACAACATGCGTAATTCCCTTTGTCTGTCGGTATGTTACTAGCCCGAGATTGATCGTCGGTATCTTCATACCTAGTTCAATCTTATTACCAACAAGTCTCTTTACTCGTTCCGTAATACATCATCCTGTAACTAACTCATTAGTCACTTTGCTTGCAAGGCTTCTTATGATTTGTATTACCGAGAGGGCCCAGAGATACATCTGCGATACTCGGAGTAAAAAATCCTAATCTCGATCTATGCCAACTCAACAAACACTTTCGGAGATACCTGTAGAGCATCTTTATGATCACCCAGTTACATTGTGACGTTTGATAGCACACAAGGTATTCCTGCGGTATTCGGGAGTTGCATGCTCTCATAGTCGAAGGAATATGTATTTGACATGAAGAAAGCAATAGCAATAAACTGAACGATCATTATGCTAAGCTAACGGATGGGTCTTGTCCATCACATCATTCTCCTAATGATGTGACCCCATTATCAAATGACAACACATGTATATGGTTAGGAAACCTTAACCACCTTTGATCAACGAGCTAGTCTAGTAGAGGCTTACTAGGGACACTGTATTTGTTTATGTATTCACACATGTATTTAAGTTTCCGAGCAATACAATTCTAGCATGAATAATAAACCTTTATCATGAATAAGGAAATATAAAATAACAACTTTATTATTGCCTCTAGGCCATATTTCCTTCAGTCTCCCACTTGCACTAGAGTCAATAATCTACTTCACATCACCATGTGATTAACACCTATAGTTCACATCGCCATGTGACTAATACCCGAAGAGTTTACTAGAGTCAATAATCTAGTTCACATCGCAATGTGATTAATACCCAAAGAGTACTAAGGTATGATCATGTTTTGCTTCTGAGAGAGGCTTAGTCAACAGGTCTGCCACATTCAGATCCGTATGTATTTTGCAAGTTTCTATGTCTACAATGTTATGCATGGAGCTACTCTAACTAATTTCTCCCACTTTCAATATGTATACAGATTGAGACTCAGAGTCATATGAATCGGTGTTAAATCTTGCATCGACGTAACTCGTTACGACGAACTCTTTATCACTTCCATAACTCAGAAATATTTCCTTAGTCCTCTTAGGAAGCTAAGGATAATTTTGACCGCTATCCAGTGATCTACTCCTGGATCACTATTGGACCCCCTTGCCAAACTCATGGCAAGGTACAAAATAGGTCTGGTACACAGTATGGCATACTTTAAAGAACCTATGGCTGAGGCATAGGGAATGACTTTCATTGTTTCTCTATCTTCTGCCGTGGTCGGGCTTTGAGTCTTACCCAACTTCACACCTTACAATACAGGCTAGAACTCCTTCTTTGACTGATCCATTTTGAACTTCTTCAAACCTTTTGTCGAG
Organism: Aegilops longissima; assembly: GCA_021605205.1. Classification (NCBI taxonomy): domain Eukaryota; kingdom Viridiplantae; phylum Streptophyta; class Magnoliopsida; order Poales; family Poaceae; genus Aegilops; species Aegilops longissima. The sequence goes on along the minus strand of CM038682.1, from coordinate 377,556,059 downwards.
GTATGTGTTTTATGAAAGTCCTATTAAGTGTCTCGATCTATCTCTATTGATCTTGATACCCAATATATAAGAAGCTTCACCGAGGTCTTTCATTGAAAATTTTCTATTCAAGTATCCTTTTATGGTATCCAGAAATTCTATATCATTTCCAATCAACAATACACTACAAAAAAGTACACTTCTGTGATGATACGTGTTTGTCACAGTAGGTCACGTTTTCTGTCATGCATGTACATCCACGACGATTTTATGACAGAATCAATATAGTCATACCTGTGTTGTCGTAGAAGTGTTCCATGACATTACCAAAATTATCATCATGGAAGTGTCCACTTCCATGACGATAAATCACGCGTCACATAAGTGCTTTCGTCAAGGGTGACCGACACGTGGCATCCACCGTAACGGGTCGCCGTTAAGCTATCGGGTTCCAGTTTGGATCCGATAACCCATTAGCAGCCCGGACCAATGGGGATTTTCCACGTGTAAAATTCTCAATGGCCAGAGTAACCATGTGTCGGCTCACTGTTGGGATAGATGTCATCCACTCATTGGACCGAAGGCGCCTATGAGTCATTGACATGTGGCACGGCCCAACAGAGGCCCATTCCAGTGAAAAGGCCGGCCCGTTTGACTTGGTCAAAAGGTAGCGGGCCGGCCCACGGAAAGCCTGTTAACGGCCTGTTTGCATATAGCCCATTTACAGCCCGCTAACTCACAACCTACCGGAATTTGGCCCAGTAGCGTCATATGCGCCGTCCAATATGATACCAGCCTGTTGTAAATTCCGGCCCATGTATGGCCCATGACGTCTTTCAGCCCATAGGAAGCCCTTTGTAACTCTGGGCCCATTAAAGGCCCAAGATGAAACTGACCCATAATGAACAGTGTATCACTTTATACCCATTAACGACCCATTATTCCGTCGGCCGTTTCCAGCCCATGTTAACTTTCGGCCTTCTAAGGGCCCATTTATTCTTGGGCTCATTTCTAGAATTCGGTTAGTTACGGTCCACATCGGCTGTTCCATTTAGGGCCAAATTCAGCCCGTGGTTACATTCGGCCCGTTAACCCGTTGGGCTGTTTTCATAGCGTTATCAAATACGGCCTATTAATGGCCCGTTATGGTCCATGAATAGTATGGCCCATGTTTGGAGAAATGATTTTATGCCCCGTAGAAGGCCCATGGATCCTACGGCCCGTAGAAGGCCAATGGATCCTACGGCCCATAGAAGGCCCATGGATCATACGACCCATAGAAAGCCCATGGATCCTATGGCCCGTAGAAGGCCCATGGATCCTACGACCAGTAGAAGGCCCATGGATCCTACGGCCTGCAGGAGGCCCATGGTTACAACAGTCAGTGTGTTGCCATGGTTATTGTGGCCTAGTTACCAAAAATAGGTTATTGTGGCCACTAGAAAAACGCGAAAAAATAATTGAAGTGACTACAAGCAAACAACTAAACAAGACAATAAAGAAATAAATAAGCAAGCAACTAACGCTAGGCTATTACGGCTGTTACACATATTACATCCACTGGGCATCAAAGTTCGCCACCAGTGCAAATATAGGGAACAAAGCAGCATATTACATACACTGGCCGTCTAAATTGGCCACCGGTGCAAATAAACGCGGCAGAAAAACAAGTCCATAACTGAAACAACTTCAGAAGAGCTCAAGAAACGTTATCCTGGGTATCCACCATGCTGGCAATAAGCTTAGCAAGCTTATTAGCTTTGTCCTGTTTGGCACTAAAATCCTCCAACGCTTGCTATTGCACCAGAAAGTATGCATCTGAATGCTCCAGGGACTTCCGCTTCTTGTTGCACCACAACTGATCGATGTCTTTTAGCTTGTAGTTGAGACTCAAGAAATCGAACTAATTCAGACAGTGAGTTTGAATAGCTTGTGCCAGCGGTAGTGGCCACTAACTCAAACACTAAACCAAGACATGACTTTGGGGTTGTCTCACTGTCTTCAAGATAGTTTTCCTTAGTTGTTTTATCAGCTTTGTTGGAGACCAACAAGGATGTCTCACTATCCTGAACCTTATCTGCATTACTTCCTTTACCATTGCTTAATAAGGCACTCTTCCCCAATATTCTGTTAGCATTCTAAAAGAAGAAACAAGCAGACACATAATAGGTTTAGCATGTACTAGTATATGAAACTAATTCCGGTGAACTAGTTCATTAGTAAGGTGGACAAGATTAAACTACCAAGTCTTCTATTGCCAAGTAGTACATTATGAATGCATCAAACAAACATATATCTATGTCCTATGGTCACTGCATTGTCTTGCCAAATCAAAATAGAGACACGGTTCAAATCATATCAGTTCAAGAGAAAGCAGCACTGAAAGAATACAAAGCGTGGGAAACTACACGGCACAACAAGATTTCAAATGGGTACCACGGGTCTACATGTACAACAACACTATTGGCTCTGTTGTGATGCTAGAAATGTGCATGATATGATAAGTTAATTGTATACACAATTGAAATTGAAATCAACAAAGCTATTTATAAGAGAAAACCTGTTAAAGAAACATGCGTAAACATACCTGTTGTGCCATTGGAGTTTCGATTGGATCGTTCAATTTAAAAATAAGTTTGTATGAGTAAATACAGTGATATAAGAGCAAACAGTATGCACAATAGCAATGGAATCTTAAATGAGAAAAGTTGCTCTTCAGGTTTAAGCACTTGTTCTACATGAACAGAGTATAGTAAGATGCAAGCATATAGTACTTAAAAAAATGAGCTCATAGACCTTACCACATTCTATGACTAACATCATCATGCCAAGTTAGTGCAAACACCTTGGGGGGGTAAATAGGAGTGGTCAGCTGCGTCTGAATCCGCCTTAGAACAGATATCTTACTCTGGATTACAATCTGGAGAGGGGGGGGGAGGGTTTGCCATTGAACCCACCATAGAGCGATGTCTGCATGAAATTGTATTGCCGCGCGAAACTCTTCTCTTTTTCTCTACATGTTCAACATGACTGTGTACAATATCTGACATGCATACGAAAAAAATATAGTGAGATTATGTAAGGAGAGCATGCAGAAATCTAGAGTGATGGTAACAACTAGTGGATGGATCCAAATATAATGATAGCAGGCTGATGATTGCTTTAATTTAATAAAAAGACAGATGATGATTTCTTTACTATTTGTTTCCCACCCAAGATGAAGAACATAGGCATCCCCTAGGTGAACCAAATATTAGACAGAGATACTATTCATTGATGCCTTGATATTTGCCCCACAACTAATTTAGAACTCAAATTTGAACATTAATTTGGACCTGACTTGGAGTCTAAGAGGTGAATAGAACGATAAAGTAGCAGGTAATATTAAGCAATGCATAACATAAGCAGAAACAAAAGAGTGCGACCTCTCTTGAGGACCCATCTACTCCTTAGGTTCATCTGCTGAGTCGATGATGGCGATGCCGTTGCGGGGGGTGCCGGCGACAGGGAAGGAGATCTGAGGAGGCGAAAGACGGTCAGGAGTGGTGATGTCTCGTTTGGTGGATGCTTCTATCGATGGAGCAGCTCAGGTGAGGTGGACGACGTCGCGGAAGGAGCAGGACAAACCACACAAAGTTTTCTTCGACACCTACCTGTAACTGAAGTAATTCCGTAATGGCTCCTTTGGCTTGCATGATTCTAAAAACGCAGGGATAGGAAAAACACCGGAATAGGATAGGAATGCACATGGGAAACAGAGCACTTATAAACACAGGATTTCTGTCAACTTGGGTGTTTGGTTCTCAGGAATTGGAAGAGCAGAGGAATGCAAAGAAACATGGCAAAATTAAAGTGAAACCATATGAAAGCGTGTACAGTTAGAATGTTATTCTGCCACTAATGCACTTGGTCTTGTTTTCATGCATAGGATTTTGAAAAGTAGGTCCAGGTGGATGTTTTGCTCCATTCCTTTTAACAAAATGCATGAATAATTGAATAGTAGAGTGCCATAGGAAAATTTCGTATTGCTATGTTTTTCCTTTGAACCAAAATAGCCCTAATGGACCGACATGAATGTAGAGTAATAAGTGATGCGACAACTGTACAACCTTTTTGCTGTAGCCGTGTCGACCTCAGCATCATTGGGTTGGTCGCTGAAGAAGTTGAGAGGTGGCTATCGGAGGTGTGGAGGAAGATGTGAGGAATCTATAGACGGCGTCCAGGGCACTGCTCCGTTGTGATGGATGGTTCCGTCGTTGGAGCAGCTCCGGCGAGCCGTAAGACGTCGAGGCTGAAGAAGTACAAGACATACATCGTTAATATCATGTGGGATTCTAATAGCATCTCCAATAGATGATGTAAAATACAGTACCAAAAAGTGATATATATATAAAATTTACATCACCTAAAAACACCTGACTACAACAGATGAAGTAAAAACTGTTGACTCTGAACTTAACTCTCAAAACTGAAATTTACTGTGGACTCTGAATGTTACTGTCGAAACTGAATGCAATGGTAGCAGAGAGGCACTTCACATGTAGTTTAGGGAGGGCCTGCATTTCATCTTCAACTTGCACCCCCCTGAGCTGCCAGCCACCACCGATAGGACCGGCGGCCCCCGCCAGAGCGCCGCCTCGCCGCCCCAAAACAAATCCCCACCGCCGGTCCGCCTCCGGCCCGGCCAGCCCTCTAGCCCCCCTGTGCCGAGCTTTTTCTCTGACGATCCCCACGCCACCGGCCCACCACTGCGCCCCCACCGCCGGCGGCCACTGCCCCCACCCTGAACCCTAAGATAGATAGTGGGCACCTCTCCGGCGAGCCCCCTCCCCGCTGCGGGTGGTTCTTCCTTAACTCTGGCGAGCCCCCCCGCCCCCCTGAAAATCGACTAACCCAAAAGTCGATTCAGTCGACTGAAGTGTAGCTAAATCGGAGCAGAGCAATAGCACGAGCGAGGGGGAGAGCAGCACAGCAGCAGCGAGAGCGAGCGAGCGAGAGCCGGAGCAGCAGCAGCAGATCCGGCTAGCATGGACTCTGCCGCCCAAGGGGCCTCGCACTGGGGAGAGCCTCCGTGGAGATGTCGCCCACGGCGCCGACTTTGAGGTAGCCGCACCATGGGGGTGCGGGATGGAGCACCGTCAGCGCCGGGAGGTCGATTTAAGGACAAGGTGCGATGCGATGAGTGTACAACCTCTTCAGTGGCGCCGAGTAGGCCTCTGCTTCGTCCGGGGAGTCGGTGAGGATGTTGCAGTTTCGATGGAGCAGGTTAAGGCGGCTATGGGGATGGAGCAGCCGCGATAGACGAGGCGATCGTTGGAGCAGATCCTTGGAGGTGGAGGACGGGGCGGCTGAATAGGCAGGACGACGGATCCTCATTCGGGGAGGTGGATGAGGGACGTGGAGCTGTTGTGGTGGATGATGTCATCAGGGAAGAGGCTTCGGTTGGGCAGCGGTGAGGTGGCGGACGGAGGAGGGTGGGGTTTCGCGGATGGAGCGAAGAAGTTGTGGCAGCCTGGGATTTCGAATGGTGAAAAGGAGGTGATGGGAGGGGGGAACCATGACTTAGGGACGCGCTTGTCCAAAATGTAGGGTGTGTTACAAAAGTACCTCTACCGATTTGAACTAGCGGCCCTTTCGGCTCAGGGTCAGAAGAAGGGGGATTTCGCGTGTCGGGATTGGTAGCTGGAGGGAGTTTTCGTACGCGTTGTAATTTCGGGATAGCAAGGCGCGGGTTGTGAAGGCCCGAGTTTGGCAGCACAATATCTGAATTTTTGGGATATAACAAGGTGCGGGTTGAATTGTAGGGACAAGCCTAACGTGTAATATTGTACTTGTACGTACCAAATCAGTTCGCACTTCCCTCAACGAGAAAAACAAAAAAAAATAAAACTATTCACACCACACAAAGAGAGAGTCTTGTCCCGTTTTACTATACAAATGCTATTCAAAGCTATGAATCCATGTTATGTCCAATTAGATATTTTCGCTGGCTGTATAATGCATGTAACCTACTCATACCAACATTTTAGTGCACTCCAAATGTCTATACTACTGCTGCAATTCGAACTAAATTTGAATTTGTTTCTAATTTGAATAAGAATCTACAATCATGATTGTTGCCAACTTCAACCATGATTCGTGTATTACCTTAACAACACACCATATGATTACTATAGAGGTAGATATGAACTATGTGTACTGATACGTCTGCAACGTATCTATAATTTTTTATTGTTCCATGCTATTATATTATCTATTTTGGATGTTTTATATGCATTAATATGCTATTTTATATGATTTTTGGGACTAACCTATTAACCTATAGCCCAGTGCCAGTTTTTGTTTTTTTCGTTGTTTTAGAGTTTCGCAGAAAAGAATACCAAACGGAGTCCAAACGGAATAAAACTTTTGCGATAATTTTTCTTGGACCAGAAGACACCCAGGAGACTTGGAGTGCAAGTCAGAAGAGCCACGGGGCGGCCATAAGGCTGGAGGGCGCGCTCAGGGGGGCAGGGCGCGCCCCCCAACCTTGTGGGCCCCTTGTTGACCTCCTGACCTAGATCTTCTTCCTATATATACTCTTATACCCAAAAAACATCCATGGAGCCAAGAAACCACTTTTCCACCGCCGCAACCTTCTGTACCCGTGAGATCCCATCTTGGGGCCTTTTCCAGCATCCTGCCGGGGGAATCGATCACGGAGGGCTTCTACATCAACACCATTGCCTCTCCGGTGAAGCGTGAGTAGTTTACCTCAGACCTACGGGTCCATAGCTAGTAGCTAGATGGCTTCTTCTCTCTCTTTGATTCTCAATACAAAGTTCTCCTCGATGTTCTTGGAGATCTATTCAATGTAATACTCTTTTGCGGTGTGTTTGCCGAGATTCGATGAAGTGGATTTATGATCAGCTTATCTATTTATATTATTTGAATCTCCTCTGAATTCTTTTATGCATGATTTGATATCTTTGCAAGTCTCTTCAAACTATCGATTTGGTTCGGCCAACTAGATTGGTTTTTCTTGCAATGGGAGAAGTGCTTAGCTTTGGGTTCAATCTTGCAGTGTCCTTTCCCAGTGACTGTAGGGGCAGCAAGACACGTATTGTATTTTTGCCATCGAGGATAAAAAGATGGGGTTTTCATCATATTGCTTGGGTTAATTCCTCTATATCATGTCATCTTGCTTAAAGCATTACTCCGTTCTTTATGAACTTAATACTCTATATGCATGCTGGATAATGGTCGATGTTGGAGTAATAGTAGTAGATGCAGAATCGTTTCGTTCTACTTGACACGAAAGTGATGCCTATATTCATGATCTTTCCTTAGATATCGTCATAACTTTGCGCTTTTCTATCAATTGCTCGGCAGTAATTTGTTCACCCACCGTAATAATTCCTTTCTTGAGAGAAGCCTCTAGTGAAACCTATGCCCCCTGGGTCTATTTTCCATCATATAAGTTTCCGATCTATAATTCTAGTTTCCTATTTACTTTCTTTGAAATATTTTACTTTCCGTTCCATAAAGCAAAATTAGCAAAAATATTACTTTACCGTTTATCCATTTCTATCAGATTTCACTTTGTGAATACACTACAAAAAAAAGACACATCCGTGACATTTTGGGCCGAACGAATTTTTTTCCTGTCATACATATGACACTTCTATGACGATAATTGTGACAAAACCCGGTATCATCATGGATGTGGTGGGCTCCTACTTCTATGACAAAAAATCATGACAAAAAATGGGCTTTTCATCCTGGGCGGGCGGAGACGCAGCTGCATGACATTCTTTGGGCCGTCCATGAAGGAAAAACCGTGGTAGAAGCGAGGGGAGGAAAATTTCGGGAGTTGCGGTTACGATGGGAGGTCGGGGTCGAGCGATGCGCGCTTTCTCGTGACACGACGTGCGTGCGTGTGTGCGGCGTTGGCTCTAATCAACCCGAAGCGAGGCGTTGGGCTCTAATCGAAACCGGCGATTACCGCAGCTACGCTACATCTTGAACCAGAGCGATCGATTGATGGCTATTAATCGAACCCGATGGAGCGATTCTTCGCTGCTGCTGCTAACTGAAGCCGATCGATTGGATGAACGATGAGCATTGCGGGGGGGTTGGATGAACAGTGAGCGGTGGCGTTGCCTCTGGATGAAAAGGACCTCGTGGTGTGGAGGGCTGGATGAACAGTAGACGGTGGAGGGGTGGCCGTGGAGGGGTGGTTGAACAGGACCCCGTGGTGTGGAGGGCTGGATGAACATTAGACGGTGTAGGGGTTTCCCGTGGAGGGGTGGTTGAACAGTAGCCGGTGGAGTAGCGCACGGTGGAGGCTGGATGAACAGGAGCCCGTGGAGGCTGGAGGAGGTCAACGGTAGCCCGTGGAGGCTGGAGGAGGTCGACGGGGGAGATGAACTGTATCCGTGGAGTCCTGCTTTGCGATGCGCCACACCCTCCCGGCGAACAGACCCCGTTTGACCGTAACGCCCAACACAAGTCTGTTTTCGTCCGTTTTGCGGTACGCCACACCCCTCCCGATCAACAGGACCCCCGTTTTGACCGTAGGAGGTCCGTTTCGTCCGTTTTGCGGTACGCCACACCCCTCCCGATCAACAGGACCCCCGTTTCGACCGTAGGACGTCCGTTTCTTCCATTTTGCGGTACGCCACACCTCTCCCGATCAACAGGAGCCTGTTCCGAACGTAGGATGTCCGTTTCCTCCATTGTGCGGTACGCCAGGCCTCATTTCCATCGCCTGTTCCGTCCAAGCCCTCCCGATGAACACGACCACGCATTCCGTGCCGACCCAGCCGGTTGGCTCCCCATGAACACGACGACGACGCTGTTTCTCCGTTCTGACCCAGCCATGTATGTATGCGCGAGTAGGCGTTCGAGACCCTGCCCGTATGTACGTGCGTGTCAGATATTCCTTTCTTGCACCCTCGCCACAGATGCGTGCGTGTACATGCTACGTGTGCGCCTCTACTACGACACGTCGCGCGCCTCTACTACGACACATTACGCGCGCCTCTACTACGACACATGCGCGCGCTTACATCGACCAAGATGTACGCATATCGCCGACCGAATGACAACGCCACGTGCGCTTCGACCGGGTGGGTCCCGACCGCCGCACTTCCTTACTCGCGAAGATGTAGCCGGTGGGTCCCAGCGGTCGGGGCGAATCGTTTTGTTTTTTGCCCGACGCACTTCCTTGCATGTGAAGATGTAGCTGGTGGGTCCCAGTGAGTCGGGGACGAATCATTTTTGTTGCCCGGACACACTTCCTTGCGTCGAAGGTGTAGCTGTTGGGTCCCAGCAATCGGGAAACGTTTTTTTCACGAATACGGTGGCCCGTCCGGTGGGTCCCCGCCGCCGTGTGGAGGAATAATTATTTTGCACGTAATAAGGAGGCACTTCCTTGCTGTGGCCGTGGACCCAGCTGTCAGCCTCTCCACGTACAGTCCACGTTGACCACGCCGCGCCGAGAGCACCAGGGCGGTGGATAACGGCGATGCCTAGGAAGGGGACGACGCGGAGCCGGGAAGACGCGACGATGGATGCCCACGCGTGAGGAGTACGAGGGTTCACCGTTCGCTGTGGTGTGAGGCTGCCGCCGCCGCAGAATAACAGGGGTGTGGGTGAGTAGAGGATGGCCTGGCGATGGTGGGAGTAGTAGGGGTGGTGGCGCCTCCGCCGCATCGCAGACGGCCACAGAGGCAGGAGCACGAGGCACGACCGGCGCTGGTTTGGGCGGCCGGAGCAAGAAGACCAGAGGTTGAAGAAGCACTACGACCGTTGGATGGACATCGACGATCACTTGGAGCTAGAATCGTGCATATTGACTAAGTTGACAAAGCCCTCCGTCCCGTCAACTTAGTAGGCCCACAAGTCGATCTGCCACTATACCGGGTCCCAGCTAACGGGGGAGTATTCATTTTTTTGTGCGTAATAAGGAGGCACTTCCTTGCGTGCGAAGATATAGCTGGTGGGTCCGAGCTGTCAGCGGCGGTAACATTTTTTTCGCGAAATACAGAGGCCCTTTCGGTGGGTCCCCGATGTCAGGTGGAGGAATCATATTTTGCCCGTAATAAGGAGGCATTTCCTTGCGTGCGGCCGTGGACCCAGCTGTCAGCCTCTCCACGTACAGTCGACTTCAGATGCATGTCGGTTGTTGACCATGTTGACCAGGCCGCGCCGAGAGCACCAGGGTGGTGGACGACAGCGAGGCCTAGGAAGGGGACGACGCGGAGGCAGGGAAGACTCGGTAGTTGTTTCCCACATGGAGGGGAGTACGACTGTACGAGGGTTTACTGGTTCATCTGCCGTCGCCGGAGAATAACAACAAGTGTGGGTGAGTAGAGGGATGGCTAGGCCAGCGATGGGAGTACGGTGGGGCGGTGAGGGCTGCACGGCAGCACAGCCGACTGCGGGGAGGAGGGAGCAGGCAGTCCCGCTGGCGCTTGTTTGAGCGGCTGGAGCAGGAAGAGCAGAGATTGAAGAAGCACGACGGCCGTTGGATGGACATCGTACGGTCACTGGAGCTAGAATCGTTCATATTGACTAAGTTGACAAAGCCCTCCATCCCCGTCAACTTAGTATGCCCACAAGTCAGCCTCCCACCATGGTGGGTCCCAGCTAGCAGGGGGAGTATTCATTTTTCTGTGCGTAATAAGGAGGCACTTCTGGTGGGTCTGAGCTGACAGCGGGGGGAATGTTTTTTTCGCGAATTACGGTGGTCCGCCCGGTGGGTCCCAGCAGTCAGGGGCAAACGTTTTTTTCGCAAAATACGGTGGCCCGTCCGGTGGGTCCCAGCAGTCAGGGGGGAAACGTCTTTTCCATGAAATACTGGTGGCCCATCCGGTGGGTCCCTGCTGTCAGGTGGAGGAATAATTATTTTGCGCATAATAAGGAGGCACTTCCTTGCGTCTGCCGTGGACCCAGCTGTCAGCCTCTCCACGTACAGTACTCTTCCGATGGAAGTCGGTCATTGACCACATTGACCACGCCGCGCCGAGAGCACCATGGCGGTGGACGACGGCGAGGCCTAGGAAGGGGACGACGCGGAGCCGGGGAAGACGCGACAGCGGGTGCCCACACGGAGAGGAGCACGAGGGTTCACTGGTTCGGTTGCGGTCTGAGGCTGCCGTCGCCACAGAATAACAGGGGGAGTGGGTGAGTGGAGGGATGGCCTGGCCAGCGGTGGGAGTAGTATGGGGACGGTGAGGCCTCTGCGGCAGCACAGCCGGCCACGGGAGGCAGGAGCATGCGGCACGAGCGGCGCTGCTTTGGGCGGCTGGGGCAAGAAGACGAGAGGTTGAAAAAGCACTACGGCCGTTGGATGGACATCGTTGACCACGCCGCGCTGAGAGCACCAGGGCAGTGGACGACGGCGAGGCCTATGAAGGGAACGACACGGAGCCGGGGAAGACAGGGTAGTGGCTGCCCACGCGGTGGAGAGTACGAGGGTTGACTGGTTCGGCTGCCGCCGCCGGAAAATAACAGGAGGTGTGGGTGAGTAGAGGGATAGACATGCCAGGGATGCGAGTGTGATGGGGCCGTGAGGCCTGCCCGCAACCTTCGCCGCGACGGAAGGCGGAGCAAAGCGGTTTCGACGGTGCTGGTTTGGGCGGTCAAGGTGAAGATCGAGATCAAGAAGACGATTGTCGTTAGATTGACATCTAACGGTCTGACGCTGGTAGAGTCGATTGTTGACTAAGTTTCTTTTTTGCAAAACCTTGTGTACGCATGAACTTGGTAGGCCACAAGTCAGCCTCCAAATCTTTGGCAGACAACATAAAGCCCATTTGCTATTTTTTATAATTTGTAGCCCATTTGCTAATTCTTAAGTAATTTATTACAACCCATTTTCTGCCCAGGACCATGGTCAAAAAGTTCAACCTTATTTTGCATATTTCGGTGGAGTCCGAACTGTTGTAATCCCGAAATGATAAACATTTTTTTAAGAACTTATTGATTTGCCAAAAAAATCGTTTTGTTTTTGTGAGCAAATAAGACGTGGGACAATTGAGTTGGTTTATGGGAAAACCAGTGGTAAAAAAATCAGCACTGGGTGGGAAAAAACAACAAAAATAAGGATGTAAATATGAAAAGGGAATTTCATGTGTTTTCAATACAATGATACGTGTATATGAACTAGTAAAACTATAGGTAGAGATTAGAAAACGGATGTAGGACATGCGTTTCAAGAGGAAAATAGAACTGGGCTGTGTGTTTGATCCAGTAAAAAAACTACCTGCGGATGCTGTGAGACAAAATAACTAACGCTGGCGGGCCAGAGGCCAGTAGATACCTGCTGGATCTTTGTGCCCCGTTGTCATCATGTGTTGGGCCTGTTAAAAACAAAACCAACCCTGGACAGTCTTCAACCCAGTTGAAACTTGCTCGACCTGAAAAAACAATATACGTGCTCAATAAACGAGAGAATTCTGCAAGTACAGAATGATAACTGGGATGCAACACGGATATTGTTTTTTTATCGTGATAATAAGTGCATGCACTTGCTTCGAAAAAATTGGAGAACTGGGAATTCGAACGGCGGGTGCTTATGCTACCCATCAAATAAAAATCAGGTGCCTGAAAATTCGTTTAGAAACAAATGATTCAGCTTTATATCCACGCCGACCCTCGGCATGATGGTTGGAAGCAAATGCAAGTTCATACCAAAAGATCGTTAACAACAATACCAACTTGCGGACGACAAGGTAGTACAACTACCAATACCTAACTAACTTATAATCTTTTTACTACTGGCCCTAGTGTTCGTCTGGTAGAAAATCTTGGAGAGGACCAGTTCCCGCTCCTTCTCTTGCTCCAGGTCCCCGAGGTGGTACTAGTGCATCACCCAGTTGGTCCTCTGCTGGTCGTTGTTGGTGTGCAGCACCAGAACCTTTTTTGCTGCCCGTCTGTCGGCCATTGACCATCACCGGCAAGGTATTGCCGGTCTTGTGCCACATCGCGTGCATGCCGCACTCCGACTGTATCTTGCGACGCGTCCAGGTGCCCTTTTGAACGCCTGAATTGTGCCGAAGAATTGCTTCCTTAGGCCACTCGGTGTGATACCCGCAGATTGTGGAATACAGGTTTTAGTGTACGTAGTTGGCATTTTCATAACATCTTTGGCATGTTGCGTCACTTGTTTCACTTTTTATTAATCTGTCAAATTGTAATTGCTTCACCAGTGTCTGCGTCTAAAAAGAAAAATAGAGCTATAAACAAAGGAATATGTTTGTGCAAGTAGACGGCCGATCGGTGTCTTACCCGGAAGTTTCTCGGGTTGGGTGTAGCATATGTTGTGCTCATTGTCGATGGTTGGTATGAACAAATCAATGAGAGAGTGAAATCTCGTGTGTCAAGACTCACTTTGGCCTCAAGGTGCTCGATCAGCTCCTGATCCGTGGGATCGAACTTGACGCCAGCCCAGCAGCACCGCCAATCCTTCTTCGACTTGCATCGGTAATTCTAGTTATATGGTACTCAATGTATGATCAATCGACTGTTTTAAGTGAATGATGAAATATTTCGACAGATAAGTGGTACTCCAAATCTGAAGTCCAGAATACCCGAACACGCCGCCAGGATTCTTGTGTCACCTCACATGCAGCGTGTTGTCACATCAATTCAACGTGTGGACATGATGAATAATTTGACCGACGTATACTAGTACTGCTACTGTACTACTTACTAGTCGTATTTAATGTCACAATTTATACATAGGTTTAACTAACAAGTACGCACATGAAGCCTAAGCGATATATATATGGCTTCGCACAACATCTCCATCATCATTATCGGACATCCCACGAGGTGAGTTAGGATGCACTTGATCCCGTGAAGGTATCTATCCTTCAAACCGAGGAGTGCTTCAAACTAACAACGATACATAATATCCAACAAAAGAGGGTCGTGCTACAGCAGCAGAATACATGGCTCAGTCTAGATATCAGCATGAATCAAGTTGTGCATATTTGCTGTTGGCATGAACCACATCGCCGCTTGTCGGGTTTGCAAAAGCCATCCATCGCATGGAAGCTTGATGCCTTTCACACACTGAAGATTGCATGGCAACAAGCTGTGTCGAAGAATCTCTGGATATGGTGATTCATGAAACCCATGGTATGATGTGTAAACACAGCCCCCCCTCGCGAATGGAAGTTGCGTAGCATAGTAATCATCGCCGGTGATATGATCGATGATTGGTTGGATGATCGGATAATTGAGCCCGAGGAACAAGGAGTGGTTGCCGAGGCTGTAAACCCGCCTCCAGTTGAATACGCCTGGCCCAACGGAGCTGGGATATTTCTCGAACACGAAGCAGCCATAGCCATCAATGTCACGAATGCCCCACGCATTGCACTGCATGTGGTTTGATGTAATGGTTTGGTGAATTTGGTACGCGCGAATGAGCATCAAATGACCGCCGTTAGCTAAACAAGCGATAAACCACCACCCATCAACTGGTATGATTCCATGTCCCGGAATCATGAAGGCCAGCGCATTTGCGTCTGCTGCAACAATTCAAATTGGAGACCAAAAGGACAAAAATAAACAATCATGTTCAGAGTATGTGTGGAATTAAGATTATTATAACAGTGACACATATCATAGACAGAAAATTGCAATGCCGTGGTCATAATCATACCCCAAGTTAAAAGAATAAGTTAATGGCTTTCATATTCTAGCAACATGTCATGGTTCAAACATCATGTAACAATGAGAGGAAAACAGCTATGACAGTGCCTACTCATATTCTACCATAGCACTTACTACTACTGTTCTCATATCAACTCTAAGCAATAACATGCGTTGTTATAAAAATCTTGTAAACGAGAGTAACATATAGCAATCATGATGTTATGCTCATAATATGTATTCTAACAATCATTAGATGCCAATTGTTCTCATATCAACTCTAACAATAACATGTGTGGTCATAAAAATCTAGGAAATGAGAGGAACACATAGCAATGATGTGTTTATAGACATGCTATGCATTCTAAATTTGTAACAAATGAACAGGCAAATGTATTGATAAGGTAAAGATGAGATGAGATAGAACAATTACACGACGATAGATTCCACCAAGATAGGCAGCCAATCAAGCGTCGATCACGTAAACGATGCCATCGTGCACTATAGCATCGATGTAAATGTTGCCTCAACAGGATTGATGATGAGGCATAACCATGTATGGCGACCGGATTCCAGATAGACTAATCCCATGTTGAACAAGGCAATGAGCTTGTAATCCATGTAGTCTTCTGATGGTGTGGGCACTTCGCAGATTACAACTTTCTGCAAACAGAGGTCGAGCCAAAAGCTTGACGCGTCTCGTGTGTAGTAGGCAGGAGTGTCCGGCGGGCCGCGAGGCTCGATGTCGGTGGTATCCAACGATGGAAGGGTGATCTCTCGCTGGGTGTAGATATCCACGAGACACCACAGACTACCAGTGTGGTGGATGAGGACGATCGATTGGCCTTCATGCCCGCCCGATGGTGGTCGCGCGTGAAGGACAGGTGGGCGGGTAGTGGTAGCATGTCGAGGGCACCACGGCAACCTCCGTGGGATCGTCAAGTCGGTGTCCGGCCACCTGCGAGGATCGGGCATCGCAAGCAGTGGTGTCTTGAAAAGAGCCGGCTGGTTGCGCATTTAGTAGACGGTACAAAGACACCGAGCATACGGCCAGACGGACGGTGCTGAGTAGGTCTATACGACTATAGATCTGCTCCAAGAGAACATCGGGGAGGGAATTCCAATCGCGGCTCTGCGTGTCAGTCGGTTCTGCCATTGGGGTTTTCGGTGCTGCGAGCCAGCGAGGAAGTGGATTCAAGGCGAGCGGCGAAGAAGCTTCTCCTCGTGTGTCCAAGCAAAGTGGCGGGGGATATGGTACGCGTGAGCTACCAAGGAAGATGGCGCGGCGCGAGCGAGCGAAGGCGCGGGGTAAATGGTGTCGGCCGACGATGGGGAAGAGAGGAGGAAGAAGAAGAGAGGAGGAAGAAGAGTGGAAGGCGGGAAGAAAGTGCATTAAATCTCAATTCTACTAGTACTACTACCAGGATATACCGTCCTTGGAGTGTAAATAGTTACACCGATGACATGTGGGTCTACCACAAGAGGGCCATATGTCGCTTAATGGAGGACAGAGGTGCGTGGCGCGTATTTATGGAAGCGTTCTCTCTTGGCAAACATGATGGCAGTATTGGGTAAGGCTGATTTAGTAACAACAACATGCTGGTTCAGCTTATTAATTACGTGTCCCATCTGCTGCGTGTATTGTCACTTCACCGCGAAGACTAGTTGAATAGTTCTCTCTGACCGAGATGGGGAATAATGGATCGCGAGGACTTCCTTTCTACAGTATCCCTATGCCTCTACGCTCACTTCACTCATTTTGCTTCGTACCTAGTCACTCGTTGAAATCTGTAGAAAGACAAATACTCCGTATTTGGGAACAGAGGGAGGCTTTTACTCCGTACTATTTGGGAACAGATAGAGTATCACCATATGGAGGGAACAGAGGAAGCTTGAAATATGAACATGTCAATGGCAGGGAGTAAGCCCCATGCATGCATGCATGCATGCAACATGCAACACTCACACGTACACATGGACGCACGCAACACTCACGCACCCATGCGGCACACAACACACGACGCAACACACACAGCTCACGCTCAAGTGCTCAACCTACTCCCTACGTCCGTGAAAGACTGTACATTTAGAGATTTACACATTGACAAGGGCATAATTAACGCCCAAAAGTAGCAGACTTATGTGTGCATGCTACCATTGAGATAAGAAGATTAAATGAAGGCCGTTGCATGCTGTAATTAAGGATAGACATGTAGCCTATACCTACAGCACAAGTCGGTGCATTAGTCAATCAATATCGATTTAGATTAAAGGCTAAATGCATTGGAAGTGTAGATGTACATTATGTACCACACTCTTTGTTTGTAGCCGGTGTACACTCTTTGTTGGAAGACCGAGGGAGGACACGTGCATGCACTCACATACACAGCCAGGGCGGTTCGCGCGCAAGGGTTGGACTCGTGTCGCGCCCGCGTAAAGTTTTGTTTAACTGATTTCTTTGCTCTGCCAACTGACAAGTGGGACCCAGAAACCAGGTGACAATTTAACTAGTCAACAAGTGCCACGTCGACTATGTGGCCGGTCAGTAGGGTGCAATACGGTGCTCTATGATGAGCTAGTGATCGTATAATCGCCGCAAAACTATATATAGTGACCGTAAAGAGTGTATTTTTACATACGTTGACCGCCAGTGTATTTTTCTCGTTTCAAATTAAGCCATATTAACCGGAAAGGACGCACTATGGACTACTACTAGCACTAGTACTCCTTTGATGTGTCCCGTCAACTCGCCGAACGAGGAGAAGCTTGCTTACTATGCCTCTTCCTCGCCCACGTGCATGGTGGTTCGCAGGATGAGGAGAGGGTTTTGACTACAGCACCCTCTCCCTCCCTCTCCCTCTCCCTCGCCCTCGCCCTTGCTGTGGACGTGCAGCAGTTCAATCGGTGTCAGATTGCCAGAAGCATATTGTACTGTAGTATCATCATTGTTGGACCTTCCGAAGAGGCGAAGAGCCAAGTGCATGGTTCACACGAGTATGAACTGTTGAACCTCCCGAAGAGGCAAAGTGCCAAGCGCAAGGTTTTATAGGAGTTGTCGTCCTAGTAGGAGTGTACTACAACTATAGCAAACGATGCTACTGTATGATGTCGCCACGTCACGTATATCCAAAGCTGTGCCACCTTTTTTTCTCAAAGAGCGTGTTGGAGCCCGTGCAACAACCACACAAGTTGCACGTACACATAACACATTTACTAGTAATAAATTCTAAAGGACAAATGCTAGTATGCCACACAAGTTCATCTCCAATTCATGTGATAAATTTGTGCACGACTAGTCTACATATATTCATAGTGCTACCGTTCACAATTACCGTACTCCACTTACACGTTATAGATGGACTACATGCATGTCCTCCTCCAGGTTCCAGTCCCAGGTGTTCTTCATGGATGGCACGATCCATAGCGGTGGGCAATGGGAATCATTGTCGTAGCTATCTAGTCCGGTTCCACACGGTGGAGACTCATCCAAGCTGAAGCGGCATAAATCAGGGATAGCGTGTCCCAGCATATCGTTCATCCAGCGGTGCGCAATGAAGACACAACCATGCTTCATGAATGGCAGGCCTTCCGTGTCGTGCACGGAAGGTGGCATCTGCTTCACAATGGGGTAGCTGTCCCCGATGAAAAGCGAGTACTCTCCAAGAGTGTTCCTCGGCACCCACGTAGCATCATGGGGGTCGAACTCGGCGCCGTTCATCTGGTACACGCGGCATCCCAGATCTGGACACATGGTGACGTACATAGTCAAGGTCCATGCAAAATAATGTTGTGCTCAAATATGGCAGTCAGTAATACTATGCGGCAAATAGTACTACTCCGGTATAGAGGAAGTAAAATAACCGGCTTATTATATATAGCCACTCTTGGCTACATGGATGAGATAGTAAGACATGGAAAAACAAAAATGGTGGCAGCTAGTGGGTTCAAGTCTTAAAGGGAGCTAGCTATACGTGTCCTCCAAGGTAAAAAGTACTCCTACTAGTACTACTAAGTATACTACCGCCGCCGGCAGAAGGCGAGGTCAAAACCGCCGCCGGTGCGGAGCCCATGTTGCGGCAGCCCGGATGCCAGCTCCGTCCAGCGCTCGCGGCCGCTAGCTAGCCAAGATAGCTCCGTCCAGCTGCTTGTCTGCAAGGTTTGCTAGCTAGATTGTCACGCAGCAGCCGGCGGCTTGCTTTCGCGCGCCGCCGCGCTCGAGCCAGCCATCGGCTCGGCGAAGGCCAGCGGCGGCTTGCTTGCTCGCTTCGTGAGTCACGCTCGCCAGCCTGCCAACCTGTCAAGGAGGCCAGCGCAGCGTCCGGCCTGTCCGGCGGAGCGGCGACCAACTCGCTCATCACCGGCGCCACCGACGAACACGCATCAATCTTGTTTGAAGTAATGTTCAGAAAAATAATGATTTGAGGGGGAATAACAGGATAGAAGGTCAGATGTGGGTCCCTCGTGTCAACGGTCAAACAAAATGTGTTGGTTTAAGCCGCCTCGTCAGCACGGACGTGTGGGCCAACCCTGTCATAAATAGGTTTAAACGAACCTAATCGGTAGGAGTACTAGGTAGTAGTTTTTGGCGTGGATTAAGAAATTTTGGGTATGTTTTTGCTATTTTTTGTACAATAGATTCGTCCTAGGGCTGGTTGAAAGTGGTAGTTTTTTGTTAAATACTCTACATATTGCAAGTAGGAGTGAAAGTTAAGCTTTGGAAGCCAATAAGCAAGGCTAGTTACATAGTGCATATGTGTACATGATTGAAAGTAAATATCAACCATGAGTGACTAATATCTTGATGGAAAACTCGAAACTATGGAATACTAGGAAAAAAAATGCATGGTTGGAAATACTAGCAATGTTCATGTCCGTTGCAACGAATCATAATTAGAATAATAGTTATTCACAAACTTGGTACAAAACACTTGATATACATATGTTTCAATTAGAATATATTCCTTGGGCTGCTTTGGTGAGGTCAGGGAGGGATGTGGTTGGTTTTAAGATACTAATTATGGGTTTTTTCTGCAAATTGGTAGACAAGTGGGATGTTGGTGAGAAAAGGCAACAACTTACCTCACAATCGTTAGATGTAGATCTAATGGTCGAAAGCTTGACGGATGGCGTATACACCAAAGATCACCAACTTAGTCTTGTGTAGGAGTATTAGCAAGATCCGTGCATTGCACGGAACCTCAAGATGCATTTTTTTTATAAACACTTGTTGTGATTGACCCTTGCGGGAGTAATCCCATGTGTAAAAACTAATGATATCTCGAGAAATATGAGATAAGGTGAAGAGGAGTGGGGTGTGGTGGTGGTTGGTGGTCGGACTGAGCGGAGGCATGGGGATTGACGACGCCGGCAGCGGTCACCACGCCAGTTTGTTCCAGAGGCTTCCTTTCTTAATTTCTCAACAATGAGGTTTGTTGGAGATAGGGATGAACGAGGGAAGGCCTTGTCTGCAAGTGTGGAGAGGGGTGTGGGTATCTTTTAGTTTAATTTCCATCCGTCAGATATAGATCGGACGGTCTATATTGCAAGATGGCACACGTACCATCATCACTACCTCGGTTTTTTATAAGAGAAGAAATATGAGTATGGAGATACAAATGTATTATCGATAACTGCTTTCGTAAACTAGCATCTACATTATATTCAACGCCTCGGCATGTGGGGCCTTAGCACAATGACTTCTCGACTGTGTAAAACAAAGATTTTCCCATCGCCGACAAGGAGGGGGTGACGGCGGCGCGCTTTTTGGCTTGATCTAGTCCTAGTAGTCATACTAGGTGGTTTAAGCACGTGTAGATTTATTCTTTTTCACGTCTCGTGTTCGTCATACTGCCACAACTGTTAATGAATAGATGGTAAGTTATTCACGGGGAAACCCTTGATGAGCGTGTTTGCGAGAGAGAGAGAGAGAGAGAGAGAGAGAGAGAGAGAGAGAGAGACAATGTGCGTGTGTGATATGTTAGAGACTGAGGCAATGATAACAGATTCTTTGTGTCTATGTGTGTGGAGGATAGAGAGAGACATGTACATGGGGCTTTGTGTTGTGTAACGTGGAGACACATATACATAATTAGAGAGTGAGTGTGTGAGATACACATGCGGACATGGGGAGAGATGAGGATCCAGATAAATGGGTGTTTGTGCGTGTTTGTGTGTGTTTGTGCACGCGTTTGTGTGTGAGAGGGAGAGAGTGTACGTGGAATAGAGAGACCACTGATGATGTAAACCTAGTATAAGGGAAGGGGGGAATGGTGTGACATGTGTAGTAGCGGGATAGCATGGGTGCGGTGTCACGCCCAATATGCGACCCTATCCAAAAGGAACTCGAAGGTCCCACCAAGGATAGACCCGCATATTGAAACGCTTTTGCAAGGTGGATATCATTACATCAACATTACATAATAGTGGGGATACATACATAAGGCACAAATGCCACAAGAATACATCAACATCATATACAAGATCAACATCCGACTACGGATGAAACATAAACAGAAGCTCAAACGACATCCACCCTGCTAGCCCAGGCTGCCGACCCTGGAACCTATCCCCTGATCGAAGAAGAAGAAGCAGAAGAAGAACTCCAATACAAGCAAACATCGCTCTCGCGTCATGATCATCGCAAACCTGTACCTGCAATTGGTGGTGTAGTAATCTGTGAGCCACGAGGACTCAGCAATCCCATTACCATGGGTATCAAGACTAGCAAAGCTTAAAGGGAAAGGAAGGGGTAAAGTGGTGAGGTTGCAGCAGCGGCTTAGCATATATATGGTGGCTAACCAACGCAAATGAGAGCGAGAAGAGAAAACAAAGGAACGGTCGTCAACTAGTAATGATCAAGAAGTGATCCTGAACTCCTACTTACGTCAAACATAACCCAGAAACCGTTTTCTCCTCTCGATCAACCCGAAAAGAGACACTCACGTTACGCTTTACGGTTGGTGTATTTTAATTAAGATCAACTTCGGGTTTTCTACAACCGGACATTAACAAATTCCCATCTGCCACATAACCGCGGGCACGGCTTTCGAAAGTTTATACCCTGCAGGGGTGTCCCAACTTAGCCCATGATAAGCTCTCGCGATCAACGAAGGATATTCCTTCTCCCCAGGAAGACCCGATCAGTCTCGGAATCCCGGCTACAAGACATTTTGACAGTAATAAAATAAGACAAGCAAAGCCGCCCGATGCGCCGACAATCCCGATAGGAGCTGCACATATCTCGTTCTCAGGGCAACACCGGATGAGACATCCTACGAGTAAAACCAAACCTCGAGTTGCCACGAGGGGCCCCAGATCTACTCGGTTCGGGCCAGCACTTAGAGAAGCACCGGTCGGGGTGCTAAATAAAGATGACCCTTGGGTTAATTACTCCCAAGGAAATATAGGTGGTGGTGAGGCAAATGGTAAAACCAATGTTGGGCCTTCTTTGGAAAAGTCTTATTCAAAGCGAACTGTCAAGGGGTCCCATAAATCACCCGACCGCGTTAGGGACGCAAAATTCGGGAACATAATACCGATATGACGGAAACTAGGGCGGCAAGAGTGGAACAAAACACCAGGCATAAGGCCGAGCCTTCCACCCTTTACCAAGTATATAGATGCATTAATTAAATAAGATATATTGTGATATCCCAACAAGTAAACATGTTCCAACAAGGAACGGCATCTCCATGTTCCAACAAGGAACAAACTTCATCTTCACCTGCAGCTAACAACGCTATAAGAGGGGCTGAGCAAAGCGGTAACATAGCCAAACAACGGTTTGCTAGGAAGGGTAACAAAGGTTAGAGGCTGACATGGCAATTAGGTAGGCTTGAGCAGCAAGTGATAGGTAGCGCAGCATAGCGAAAGAATGAAGCAACTAGCATAGCAATGATAGTAGTGAGATCCAGGGTAGCGGTCATCTTGCCTGAAATCCCGCTAGGAAGAAGAACGAGTCCATGAAGAAGACGAACGGATGAAGTCGAACCAAGCGTAGACGAACGAATCCTCACGATCGCAACGAAACAGGAACTAACAAGAAGAAGCACACAACAAGGTAAACACACCACACATGAACAAGACATGATGCACAACAAGCATGATGCATGACAAAGCTACATGAAGCTACTCATGGCAAGGGATGATGCAAACAAGAGCAACACATCAAAGCAAGTTTAAATGAGGCCGGAAACAACATATAACAATTCCGGTAAGTCCTCATATGCAAATTTCGAAATTGGTCCAGATCTGAATAAACCTTATGTTCAAGTTGTTAAACAGCAAGTTAAGATGCACCATGATGATCTACACGAAAATCTAGTCAAGTTACATATAAAGTTCATTTAATTCGGAGCTACGGCCTAGAAGATATGAGCAAAACAAGTTAAACATGGCATTGATGCAAAATGCATACAAACATTAAGAAAACACCTCAAAACAAGGATGCAACATGATAATATGAAACTACATGCAAAATCAAGCAAGTTTCATATAGAGCACACTCAAAACGGAGCAACGGTTCAACACATACACCCTATACAAGTCATAGCAATAATCTGTCCATAACAACAAGTAAGCATATTGCAAGCATCAAAACAACATGCTACAGCACCCCAACGTAAAAAGAAAAAGCATGGGTATGATGTACAGGTAAAGCATTACAAAACATGAACACTGAGCTATCTCCATAAACAACTAGAACATGCTCAAAATGACATGGCAAGATTGCAAATAATAACAGTTTCAGGAATTGGCAGAAATAACATCAGGTTGCAATGTTTAGAGCTATCAAACAACATGCTACAGGAACTTAACATGGCAAACAAGGGCATGGCATGATACTACTAAATGCATAGAACAAATGTCCTTTAGTGACCATGAGCCAAAAAGGACCAGAAAATATGATGGCACCCATGTAAACATGGCAAGTTATATTACAGATTCATACATGGCAGGGACAACGATAAGTAGGCATGTTGGTGAGCTTGAACCACTCACCACAGAGCAATACATGGCATGGCAAGGCAACCAACAGTAAGAAGACATGTTATAGAAGCTATACATGGCAAGAACAACATCATAGCATGCAAGGATCAATCACAACAACCTTGGCAAAATTGAATAACATGTAAACAATCTGCCAGGAAACATTTTATAGCAAAAGTAGAGCTCGATTGACTCAAGCTAGGGCACTCCATAATTGCAAACAAGGGCATGGATGGATAGAGCAAGACATGTAGAACAAAAAATCCTTACTGAATTATCTCAAAATATGCATGGATCTCTCTGTAGAATCAAGTTAACATGGCATAAAAATATTAGCAAAACAGGGCTGAAATCAGCAACATCAGGAAGCCTAGTTTGCATGCTTGTGCTAGTCACCACATAGATCACAAAAATACATGGCATACACCCCTATAAATATGGCATGGCATATTACAAAACACATGTAGGACTCAAGTCCATTGGATGCACACATCAATCATAGCAAAATGACAAAGTGCATGTTCATTAAGAAATGAAACTAACATCACATAGCACTCTTCCAACAGCATTTCGGGCACCAAGATGACCTCAAATGAAAATGATGCAATGAGTTGAAATGATCTACTCTTCGAGGCGAACATTTTGACATATTACACGCACAAAACGGAGTTACAGATGCAGAGTTATGATGTGATGAAAATGCATGAAAATACCGATAGAAAAGGACTTAGACGAAAACGGGGGGAGAAGTCAACAGGGCAGATCCGATCCGGGCGGCTCGGACTTGAGTTCGCTGGCCGGCCGGTTTGCGTGGTGGCCGGAGAAGAAGAGGGAGGCGCCGCGCGAGGGGGTCACCGGAGCGACGCCGGGGGCGCAGCTGCTGATCCGTGGGCGGTAGGCGGATCCGGCGGCCGGCGGAGCTCCAGCTGGCGGGCGCTGGGTGCCGGCCGGCGCGCGGGGCCGGGAGGCGCGGGCTGGCGCGGGCGGCGGCGACGGCGCTGGCGGAGCACGGCGGCGGGAGACGGCCTTCATGGCGGAGGCGCGACCAGATCGGGCCCGGCGCGGCCGGCCTCGCCCCCCGACGGGCTCGGGCGGCGCGCGGCTGGGCGGCGGGAGCACCACGTGGCGGCCCGGGAGTGGCTGAGGGCGGCGGCGTGATTTCGTCCGGCCGGACCGGACATGTCCGGGCGCGGCGGGGGCGATTGCTAGGGTTTCGCGTGCGAATTCATCCGCGAATTTTCGGGGGGATCTAGTTTTATAGGTAGAGGGAGCTAGGAGAGTCCAAATGAGGTGCGGTTTTCGGCCACGCGATCGTGATCGAACGAACGAGAGCATGGAGGGGAGTTTGCTGGGTTTTGGGCCACTTTGAAAGGGGTGTTGGGCTGCAATACAAAAGAGGCCTTTGCGGTTACCCGGTTAACCGTTGGAGTATCAAACGGCCTCCAAATGATCCGAAACTTGACAGGCGGTCTACCGGTGCTATACCAAGGCTGCTTGACAAACCTCGGTCCATTCCGAGACCGTTTAACACCCGCACATGAAAAGAGGTAAAAGGAGGCGCCGGGAGACATAGGAGTGCCGGATTGCAAAACGGACAACGGGGAAAAAGCTCGGATGCATGAGACGAACATGTATGCAAAAGGATATGCACATGACGACATGATATGAAATGCAGATGATGACATGAAAAAGTGCAACACGCAAGCAAATGACATGGCAAAGACGGCGAATAACTGGCAGACACCTGGCGCATCGAATCCGGGGCGTTACAACACTCCTCCACTAACAAGAGATCTCGTCCCGAGATCTTAGGACCGAGACAGAAGAGAAAAAGGAAGAGGCGAAACAAGAACTCAAGATAAGAAGCAAAGAATCGAGAGCACACGAGAAGAAGAGAGAAACGACGAGAATGACGAGAATCGAAAGCTCACGGAATCAGATAGACTATGAAAGCACTCGTTCTAACCGGAGTGGTTAGAATGAGAAAAGAAACGAATAAGACTGAAAGTATTTAGGTAGCACTCCGGCTGAAAAAGGACGGATTAGAACATGAACTTGAGAGGATGGAAGGATACTTGATGAAGACATGACACAAAACCTCCGGAAAGAATTGAAAAAGTTGAATGAAAAGAACGGATAAGAATATGACAACTTGTGCCACGAATAAAATTGAAAGCATCTTAGAAGAAAAGATTGAACCAAGTTGTTGAGAAAATTCAACAACGAAAAGAATAAGATTGTCGTGGACTTATGGAAAAATCTCAAAATTATGAGGTGATAGCCAACCACAAGCGGAAAAGATTGAATAGCTGAGAGGAACGAAGAAATGCAAAACTCCACTTCAAAAGAATACGGAGAATTAATTGCACTTCGAGACGCAAGAAGAAAAGATACTTGAATTCCACCAACAAGAATCTTGATGAACACTTGAATAATGAATTAAATCATGAAGAACCACCGTGAAGAACTCCGGTAACAAAAGGGTGATGAGATAAAATGAAGGAAGAAAGAATAAGACTAAAGCCTTGCGGTGACTTTAGATGGAGGTTCCGACGTAATGGCCAAGGAAAATTGAACTCCGGATAAGAAAAGATGAAAACACTTGGAACTAGAATTTATTCATTACGAACAAACTCCGAAGGAAGGGATTAATCAACTTGAGGAAATAAGAATAAGATTTATTGTATGCTTATCCTTCAACAAATTTAATTGATGACAAGCAATGGATTTTACATACTAATTATTCTTCTTGAAAAAGGATTGAGAAGTGACATATCGCAAACTTGAGAAGGTCTTCATGAACCACCGGTAGGATTGGAAAGAAGGAATGGATTAATATGATAATCAAAGAAAAAGAATCTTGAACGAACCACCGTAAGAATTCGAAAATGACTGACGAAAGAGAGAATGAATCACCGGGAAGAATTAGAAAAACACAAAGATACTTGAGGGAAAATTAGAGACAAGAGAACGAAGAGATCGCGAACTGATTGACGAATGCTTGAACGAAGCCCCGGAAGAATATTGAGATGAACGAAGCTGAAAACTTGGAACGAAGAAATATTCCGAAAAGGTGACCTCCGGATGATCGAGAGGGAAAGCAACACCTGAAATACTCCGGATTGATGAAAAGAACTTGCATGACTAGAAACAATTTGATAGCATAACATCGAGCTAGGACCGCGAATCTCCGGGAGAATGGACAAGATTTAGAAGGAACTCTTCTTCGATCTTCAAAGTTGAGAATGACGACGAGAAACACCACCAAAATCTCTGAGATACTCCGGGAGAACGAAAACCAGAGAGGTTGAGCCAACAATGAAAAATGATTTGAAATTGATCTTGGAAAAGCATCTGACTGATGGGATCCATTCTTACGTCAAACTCCGAAAAGAATTGAGAATGGCTCCGGTGAAATTAGAAGAGTCAGGTAAGATCCTGGGAAAAGACCTGTGGGTTATGGCCCACTAAAAGAAAACACCGTTGGAAAGGATTGTTGAACAGATAGATGATGCACCGGAACAATTGAAATATTAGAATGAGGTGACAGCCTCGAATTAATTGAATGCAAACACGAATCTTCTGAGATATCTTGAACACTCCGGAAGGATAAACTGGCGAGAGACGAACGAGCAAGGAAAAACACTTGAGCCGAGAGAAAGAATATGATCAACATCGAACAACTTGAATTGAGTCCACCGGGAAAAGAAAGGGATGAAGAATGACGAACGAGACGAGAATTCACCGGTTGAAATAATTGAGGGAAGACTGAAGAGGCTCCGTACGAATGAAATTGATGCTCGAAAGAGATTCAAACTCCGGGAAGAAGAGGGTGGGAGGGCGGGAAAAACAAAGGCAACTTGGAAGGGGAAACGACGAATAACTTGCAGAGAAAACACCGGTTGAAATCATTGAGGAGAGAGAGCAAAAACTTCACACGAGTAGGATGGATACTCGATTACGGACTCCGGTTCCGAGACGGAGAAGGGAGGGCGGGTGGGAAAAACAAGGACAAGTTCGGACAAGGAAAAACAACGACGTCGGAGGAAGAACTGAGGATTGAACGCAAAGATGAAGAGGCTCGAGTCGACTTGACGAGAAATGCACCGGACAAAAGAGCTGAGGAACAACTACCGGAAAACCAACTGCGTGAACCTAAAGAAAAATTTGAAGGGGAAGAGGAGTAGTTCAAAACACCTACGTCAAGATTCCTGACCAAAGCGACGAAGGGGCTGAGGAGTAAAAATAATTCCTACTCTCCGATATAACTAAACTCCGAAAACAGTTTTCTTCTAGACTCAACTGCGGCCAAACTACACGATCAATCAAGGGGGCTCCTAGGGTCGGTCGAGGCTCGATACCAACTTGAACACGCCCAATATGCGACCCTATCCAAAAGGAACTCGAAGGTCCCACCAAGGATAGACCCATATTGAAACGCTTTTGCAAGGTGGATATCATTACATCAACATTACTTAATAGTGGGGATACATACATAAGGCACAAATGCCACAAGAATACATCAACATCATATACAAGATCAACATCCTACTACGGATGAAACATAAACAGAAGCTCAAACGACATCCACCACCTAGCCCAGGCTGCCGACCGGAACCTATCCCCGATCAAGAAGAAGAAGCGGAAGAAGAACTCCAATACAAGCAAACATCGCTCTCGCGTCATGATCATCGCAAACCTGTACCTGCAATTGGTGGTGTAGTAATCATGAGCCACGAGGACTCAGCAATCCCATTACCATGGGTATCAAGACTAGCAAAGCTTAAAGGGAAAGGAAGGGGTAAAGTGGTGAGGTTGCAGCAGCGGCTTAGCATATATATGGTGGCTAACCAACGCAAATGAGAGCGAGAAGAGAAAACAAAGGAACGGTCGTCAACTAGTAATGATCAAGAAGTGATCCTGAACTCCTACTTACGTCAAACATAACCCAGAAACCGTGTTCTCCTCTCGATCAACCCCGAAAAGAGACACTCACGCTTACGCACACGGTTGGTGTATTTTAATTAAGATCAACTTCGGGTTTTCTACAACCGGACATTAACAAATTCCCATCTGCCACATAACCGCGGGCACGGCTTTGAAAGTTTATACCTGCAGGGTGTCCCAACTTAGCCCATGATAAGCTCTCGCGATCAACGAAGGATATTCCTTCTCCCGGAAGACCCGATCAGTCTCGAATCCCAGCTACAAGACATTTCCACGAGAATAAAACAAGACCAGCAAAGCCGCCCGATGCTTGACAATCCCGATAGGAGCTGCACATATCTCGTTCTCGAGGCAACACCGGATGAGACATCCTACGAGTAAAACCAAACCTCGAGTTGCCACGAGGGGCCCCGCATCTACTCGGTTCGGGCCAGCACTTAGAAGAAGCACCGTCCGGGGCTAAATAAAGATGACCCTTGGGTTAATTACTCCCAAGGAAATATAGGTGGTGGTGAGGCAAATGGTAAAACCAATGTTGGGCCTTCTTTGAAAAGTCTTATTCAAAGCGAACTGTCAAGGGGTCCCATAAATCACCCGACCGCGTTAGGGACGCAAAATCCGGGAACATAATACCGATATGACGGAAACTAGGGCGGCAAGAGTGGAACAAAACACTAGGCATAAGGCCGAGCCTTCCACCCTTTACCAAGTATATAGATGCATTAATTAAATAAGATATATTGTGATATCCCAACAAGTAAACATGTTCCAACAAGGAACGACATCTCCATGTTCCAACAAGGAACAAACTTCATCTTCACCTGCAGCTAACAACGCTATAAGAGGGGCTGAGCAAAGCGGTAACATAGCCAAACAACGGTTTGCTAGGAAGGGTAACAAAGGTTAGAGGCTGACATGGCAATTAGGTAGGCTTGAGCAGCAAGTGATAGGTAGCGCAGCATAGCGAAAAACGAAGCAACTAGCATAGCAATGATAGTAGTGAGATCCAGGTAGCGGTCATCTTGCCTGAAATCCCGCTAGGAAGAAGAACGAGTCCATGAAGAAGACGAACGGATGAAGCCGAACCAAGCGTGACGAACGAATCCTCACGATCGCAACGAAACAGAACTAACAAGAAGAAGCACACAACAAGGTAAACACACCACACATGAACAAGACATGATGCACAACAAGCATGATGCATGACAAAGCTACATGAAGCTACTCATGGCAAGGGATGATGCAAACAAGAGCAACACATCAAAGCAAGTTTAAATGAGGCCGAAACAACATATAACAATTCCGTAAGTCCTCATATGCAAATTTCGAAATTGGTCCAGATATGAATAAACCTTATGTTCAAGTTGTTAAACAGCAAGTTAAGATGCACCATGATGATCTACACGAAAATCTAGTCAAGTTACATATAAAGTTCATTTAATTCGGAGCTACGACCTAGAAGATATGAGCAAAACAAGTTAAACATGGCATTGATGCAAAATGCATACAAACATTAAGAAAACACCTCAAAACAAGGATGCAACATGATAATATGAAACTACATGCAAAATCAAGCAAGTTTCATATAGAGCACACTCAAAACGGAGCAACGGTTCAACACATACACCCTATACAAGTCATAGCAATAATCTGTCCATAACAGCAAGTAAGCATATTGCAAGCATCAAAACAACATGCTACAGCACCCCAACGTAAAAAAAAAGCATGGGTATGATGTACAGGTAAAGCATTACAAAACATGAACATTGAGCTATCTCCATAAACAACTAGAACATGCTCAAAATGACATGGCAAGATTGCAAATAATAACAGTTTCAGGAATTGGCAGAAATAACATCAGGTTGCAATGTTTAGAGCTATCAAACAACATGCTACAGGAACTTAACATGGCAAACAAGGGCATGGCATGATACTACTAAATGCATAGAACAAATGTCCTTTAGTGACCATGAGCCAAAAAGGACCAGAAAATATGATGGCACCCATGTAAACATGGCAAGTTATATTACAGATTCATACATGGCAGGGACAACGATAAGTAGGCATGTTGGTGAGCTTGAACCACTCACCACAGAGCAATACATGGCATGGCAAGGCAACCAATAGTAAGAAGACATGTTATAGAAGCTATACATGGCAAGAACAACATCATAGAATGCAAGGATCAATCACAACAACCTTGGCACAATTGAATAACATGTAAACAATCTACTAGGAAACATTTTATAGCAAAAGTAGAGCTCGATTGACTCAAGCTAGGGCACTCCATAATTGCAAACAAGGGCATGGATGGATAGAGCAAGACATCTAGAACAAAACATCCTTACTGAAGTATCTCAAAATATGCATGGATCTCTCTCAGAGCATCAAGTTAACATGGCATAAAAATATCAAGAAAACAGGGCTGAAATCAGCAACATCAGGAAGCCTAGTTTGCATGCTTGTGCTAGTCACCACAGAGATCACAAAAATACATGGCATACACCCCTGTAAAGATGGCATGTCATATTACAAAACTCATGTAGGACTCAAGTCCATAGGATGCACACATCAATCATAGCAAAATGACAAAGTGCATGTTCATTAAGAAATGAAACTAACATCACATAGCACTCTTCCAACAGCATTTAGGGCACCAAGATGAGCTCAAATGAAAATGATGCAGTGAGATGTAATGATCTACTCTTCGAGACGAACATTTTGACATATTACACGCACAAAACGGAGTTACAGATGCAGAGTTATGATGTGATGAAAATGCATGAAAATACTGACAGAAAAAGGACTTAGACGAAAACGGGGGAGAAGTCAACCGCGGGCAGATCCGATCCGGGGCGGCTCGGACTTCGAGGTTCGCTGGCCGGCCGGTTTGCGTGGTGGCCGGAGAAGAAGAGGGAGGCGCCGGCGAGGGGGGTCACCGGAGCCGACGCCGGAGGGGCGCAGCGCGCGGATCCGTGGCCGGGGAGGCCGGATCCGCGGCCGTGAGCTCCAGCTCGGCGGGGCGCTTGTGCGGTCGGCGCGGGCCGGAGGCGGGGGGGGCTGGGCAGGCCGGCGAGGCAGCAGCCGGCGACGGCGCTGAAGCGAGCACGGCGAGGGGGAGACGGCGCAGCGGCGGAGGCGCTGCCTAGATCGGGCCCGGCGGGCGGCCTCGGCCCCGACGGGCTGGCGGCGAAGCGCGGCGGCTGGCGGCGGGAGGCGCCACGTGGCGGCCCGGAGTGGCTGAGGGCGGCGGCGCGATTTCGTCCGGCCGGACCGGACATGTCCGGGCGCGGCGGGGGCGATTGCCAGGGTTTCGCCTGCGAATTCATCCGCGAATTTTCGGGGGGATCTAGTTTTATAGGTAGAGGGAGCTAGGAGAGTCCAAATGAGGTGCAGTTTTCGGCCACGCGATCGTGATCGAACGAACGAGAGCATGGAGGGGAGTTTGCTGGGTTTTGGGCCACTTTGAAAGGGGTGTTGGGCTGCAATACAAAAGAGGCCTTTGCGGTTACCCGGTTAACCGTTGGAGTATCAAACGGCCTCCAAATGATCCGAAACTTGACAGGCGGTCTACCGGTGCTATACCAAGGCCGCTTGACAAACCTCGGTCCATTTCGAGACCGTTTAACACCCGCACATGAAAAGAGGTAAAAGGAGGCGCCAGGAGACATAGGAGTGCCGGATTGCAAAACGGACAACGGGGAAAAAGCTCGGATGCATGAGACGAACATGTATGCAAAAGGATATGCACATGACGACATGATATGAAATGCAGATGATGACATGACAAAGTGCAACACGCAAGAAAATGACATGGCAAAGACGGCGAATAACTGGCAGACACCTGGCGCATCGAATCCGGGGCGTTACATGCGGGCTGGGGAAGCAGACTATTTGGAAGAGACATCGAGTGTGTGTGTGGGAGAGGGGTGTGAGAGTGAGAGAAAGAGAGAGCTAGCGACGAAGAGAGAGAGAGAGAGAGAGAGGAAGATAGGGGCGAGAGGGGTCATTTGTGTCCATAAATGGCGTATAGATAGGGAGACAATGTTGATGTTGTCCGAAATTGGCCTATGAACGGAGACGCAAGGGAAGCGAGTCATCGTGTGTGTGATAGGGACTTCATGAGAGATCTAGAATAGATGGTGTAGAGAACAATGTGCGAAATCGAGAACGATAATACATTAGGGAGCTATGCAAAGAGTCACGACATATATGTATGCTGGGAAGGAGCTGGGGTGGGTCCGCATGTGGGAGAGATAGAAAGAGGAGAGTGGTGCACAAGGAGACAAAGTGTGCTTGTTTGCGATGGGGGTGGTGTGTGAGGTGAGTGCGAGAACCACATAACTAGGGAGATAGACGTTTGGGGCTGACGTTTTGTGTGTATGGGAAATATACACTCTACATAGTGCGTGTGCTTGGGTAAGAGAGATAGCGGAGACCTAGAGAGTGAGGGAAGAGATGTGTGCATGCCCGAGAGACATAGTGTTAGAGACCTATGTTGGGGTCCGGACTTTACAAGAGAGATGGGTGTTAATGTGCTCGTGTGTTGGTGTTTGGGGAGAGAACGACTTCTCTATGTGTGTGTGTGTGGTGGTGGTGGTGGGGGGGGGGGGTGGGTTGACTTCAGATAAAGAGTGAGGTGTCTATATTTGAGGGACTTTAGCGTAATTGAGATATTGTGCACTCATGGTTGATCCATTTGTTTCACAGTTTGTACTATGAGATAACGATACTTTTGAACATGCTTAATATACCTTGATGTACCCGAATTACAAACCTAAGATTGGAATTTTGGAATTTGACTCCATCATTAGCTTTTGTAATTCATTTAAACGGGGGTACATTTTTTAAGCCGGGATTTCATGATTTCAAATTCATATATCAAACCTAGAGATATACACATACGGGCATGTTCAAACTTTATAATCATCCACTTTATTCATACACATACACATTTTTGCTTTTGTCATCATATTTAGGATAAACACATTTGGAATTTCATTTGAATTGGACCGTATGATGGTATTTGCTTGTAGTAGCTCAATGATCCATATTTGAATTGAATGGACAATCTAAATTTCGAGTTGGATACACTGATTTTCAAAACTTGCACATTCTTTTTGCGTGCAAAACAAATAAATTGTCAGCCATGATATCCGTACGAGAGCAGAATACTTATAATTTTCGGCGCCAAAAGCTTTCAAAATTCCCGCTCACATCAAAATATCACGCGGCCGAAAGTTTAGCCC
Organism: Aegilops longissima; assembly: GCA_021605205.1. NCBI lineage: Eukaryota > Viridiplantae > Streptophyta > Magnoliopsida > Poales > Poaceae > Aegilops > Aegilops longissima. Next base: position 377,522,250 of record CM038682.1, on the reverse strand, counting down.
TGCGATATTCCTGTTTTACCCCTGCCACATGAACGGAAAAGTGCTGCTTTGGTAACTCCATTGTTTTCCCCTCTTTGCCCCAACATTCTTCCCAGAGCCCTCCTTCCCTCCTGACCCCCCAACCACGGCAAGCCGCTGAATCTAGTCCTCCACCGCAGCGGTGGACCTCACACCCCGCCGGATCTACCTTCCGCACCTTGGAACCCCCAACTGCCAACTCACCACTTCACCGGAGTTGCTTGGACCGGCTTGTCCACCGCTCGAGATCTCCTTGACCGCCATCATGGTCCACCGCACCGGATCTGCTTAACCGCGCCCTCCACCACAGCGTAGGCCCTTCATCGACTCCTCGTCCGCCTTCGCTGGCCCTTCATACAAGCCCTCGTCCGACGCAACAGATCTGCCTCACGAAAAGCACTATACAACGCGCCTGAAGCCTTCGCCCATCGCACCGGACCGCTCCACGGACGCCATATTCAACTCCACCAGCCTCGCTTACCAACGCCGCAGCCTCATCAGTTATTTCGATTTGTACTCCTTTGGTTTTTCTCTTTATCGTGCAACTGTTCACTTACCACAGATGAGCTTTCTTGTATGTCGACAGGCGCCGCAACCGTAGCACCGGAGCAGCTTCAGCGACGACGACAGCCGGCACAAACTCAACCGCAACACGAGCACCATCAACGATCCTTAGCTATCAAGTATGACAATGATACCCATACGCCGTCAAGAATCAGGTACTATTATCCAACGGCCGGCGCCTACGTTCACTTTCCTAGCATAAGCACCGCACCTTTGAATTTCTTCAGGGCATCATTCAGTTTTTCATGAGACGCGTTATTCGCTTGCACTGTGAGGGCCATACTTCGGCAAAGGAACATGTTACATGTGTTAAATTACATACCAAAGTGTACATATAGTTAATATGCTTTAGTTTTGTTACGATGCCACCGTTGGTTCCATCAGATCGCTTAATGTTCTCTATGCTTAATTACACATCAGCAAACTAGCATGTGGTTCCGCTGCTTTTTGTTCGTTTTACCCTACATTTTCTGATGCTAGCTATTACATCACTGCTCTGAGCCTCTATTCATTACTTGTTTGTGTGTTCTTGATCTTCCCAAGTTGCATGACTAATTTGATGTTTCTATTAATTATGGAGCTGCCAACCCCATCAAGCAAAATATTTGTTCTTTTGGTGCTGGCACCTCGAACAAGCATAAAAATAGAGGGAAGCAGATATATTGTCGTGTATACACACACCCTTCTTTCATTAGTTTAGATGAACCATTGATGATCAATTCGGACCAGTGCATGCGATTAAAATTAATTCTACCTAAATAGATGGTGCGAATAAACTACAACAACTAGATTTGCAACCACGGGATCTTGACGATATCTTCAAAGAACATTGCAACAGCAGCTAGGCTTCACAAAGAACATATGGTAAGCCGGTGTGTTTGAGACATGTTAAATGTAATGTGAGTGGGCTGCTTTCTTGGCTTGTGCCCTCAACGTGTAATCCTACCAATTACAAATAGTTCAGTTGTGCGCTTTCTTGTATTGCTTGATTCAATGCTTGTTTGTTGTTACGTTATACCCGAGTTGGCCAATATGTCGCAAGAAGGCATGTTGTACTATCGTAAATAAATGCATGCCTATTTCATTTGAGTCCTTAACTTTTCCTCTCAACTTCATCACAAGACTGTCTTCGTAGTTTATATGAGGCCACACCGTTAAGTGCTTTCTCGATTATTTCAACTGCTTAGATGCCTTGGCAACTTAAATATAGTGGTTGTACATTCCCTTTCAACTTTCATCTTACCATTTTAATTTCTTTTGGCCGATGCTGCTTGAACCATTTAAATATAGTTTGCCATGCTCGGCAATAATTCATCCGTCATTTACCATGTAAGCTTCTTGCTGGATCATACAATAACTATCTCTTACTTATGTCCAAATGAAACCTTTCGGATGTCGTTCACACTAGGACACAATGTACAACCCTAGAATCTATTTGTGGAAGCAGTGCGCCATCCATGTTACCAGATGGTAGCAGTTCAGAGGCAACACCACCGGAGAGCACTCTGAGCACAGATATTATAGTGCTTGAGGCTCTACTAGAGGCAGAAAGAGATGGCGTGGCTGCCATGAATGAGGTAATCTTTATCTTGAGGCTGGAAATTACGGAATTAGCGGCACGCATTGTGCAAGCAACCCAAGAATTGGAGGAAGTAAGAATGTTGCATTTGAAAACGGAGGAGGTCCTGCTGTTTCTACTATCTGAAGCCCAAGGTAATCCCAGTTCTTCTTTAGATACCAGTTGAAATTGTCATTAGATTATTGTACTTGCATGTTGTGTCATGTCTCTGAATGGATTATGTTGCAAGACCCCCTATGTTGTCCGGAATTCCATGTTGTCCATGTGTTGTAATGATCTGAGGCCTCCTTTGGTTCATAGGGTAGGAAAATCGTAGGAATAGGAAAGTTATAGGAAATGAGATGACATGTATCTCAAATCCTATGAGTAGGAATAGGAAAGGAGATGCCCTTTGATTCACATCATAGGATTTTTTCCATTGAGTCTAGGCTAATGTTTATTTTCCTATGAAATGTGGAGGATAGGAAGAATTCCTCCATAGGAATAGGATTCCATTCCTACAAACCAAAGGGCTCTAAAGGATTTTTTCCTACAGAAATCCTATCCTATGAAATTCCTACAAGATTCCTCTAAACCAAAGGAGGCCTGAATTTTTTAGGCGAGGTAATCCTCAGTACTTGTATGATTGACATAAGGTGAACTGTTTTTCGTGTGAGCATATTGTATTGGATGAAATAACTGTTTAAATCAGAGTGTATCCAACCTACTGAATTCGAAGATCATGTCATTTCTAAATCATAATCATATATAAAGGTGGAATAAATCTTTGTTGTGGTTTTGAAGAAATAAATAACAAAACGTATAATTATCTGTGGATATTCGTAATCGAATACAAACTGGATTTGAATTTAGTTTGCGTGTCCCAGTGGCAAACGTGAATGCTAATTCTCCCAAGTTTTGAACGAAGCGGCTAAACACCCACTATAATTTGTGGGCTGCCCGAAGCAAGTATTTGCGAGATGGAAATTACTGTCTACCCCTGACACTTGACATCCTTATCGACCGGATTTACACTGCTGTCGATAGGGGTAGGCTAGTAACTTCAATCAGACGTGACACGACGTCCTCTGAGCCCATTCAGACACGATGGGCGCCAAACGTGGACGGTAAAACCCATTTGATTCAAGCTCGTCCAAAAGACATGTGTCTGTTCCTCCATTTCCCCATTCATACACGGTGGGCGGCAAAACAAACTCTCCTCGTCCGAAATAGATGTAGGCTAATATTTTAAATAGGGGCAGATGTGTAACTTCCATCAGACGTGCCGCCCTACCTGTCAGCCCCGTTCATACACCGTGGGCGCCACCGTGGGCGGCAAAAGACCCTCTCCTCGCCCGAAATAGTAACCGGCAAATATTTGGGAGATGCG